>CM042017.1:53024239-53334239 GCA_023525715.1 Cichorium intybus
TATATATATCTTATCATTGACAAAACTTTTATCTCAAATCTTAAATGTTAAAATTGTTAATGTGATTATATCTGTCCTTATTTCATCAATGATCACATAGGGGGAAATTGTTGAAAAATGTTTTTGTATGTGACCATCATTGAAATAAGACGAACTGTTTTTATATTATCTGACAAATATTATAAGTCTATTTCAGGTTGCGTGGATTTGAGATTGAACGAGAAAACGAGAAAATAATAGAAAAAGAGTTTTAAAGTCCAAAAACAAAGAAAAATATAAAAGAAAATTAAATTAAATCTATTTAAAATGAATTTTTGGAAATATATTTTCTAAATAATTTATTTTATTAGACTTAATTAATTTTATAAATTAAAATGAATTTTTATAATTTATTTTGATTTATTTCAGATTTTTAAAACATTTAAAACAATTTAAATTAAAATAAAAAGAAGATGGGCCAGCCCAAACGCCAGCAACAGTTCCAGCCCAGCTCCGGCCCACCTTCTCCACCTGCGACCCGCCAGCTGCTCCGAACAGGAACCGGCTCCGACCCGTCCGCTCCATTTGCTCTCACGAAAGATCCGCGCATCGACCCGAACACGCGACCCGTCGCCCCGATCCGGTACCCGCCTCCTCCTACCCGGTCTCCTCACATCCATTCGCGGACCTTACCCGCCCCGGATCCAATCCAATTCCGTCCGAACCCGATCCGTTTCATCTCACATTAAACCCGTGTGTTCGACCCGGCTTCGACCCGATCCGACCCATTCGACAAAACCGCGAGTTTCAGCCCAAACTTTTACATTTTACCCCTCTAAACTTCCGAAAATCATTTATAAACCACCCAAAACCTCTACAAATCCATATATAAACCATTTTACACCATTTATTCATTACAACACATAATTATACACCAAAAACTCTCTCAAAAACCTCTCCAATTTCCACCATCTTATTTCCAACCTCCAAACACTCTCCAAAAACTCTTTCAATCACCAAAACACCAAGAACACCAACCAAAAACACCAAGAACACCAACCAAAAACACCAAAAACACCAAGATCATCAACCAAAAACACCAAGAACACCAAAAACACCAAGAACACCAAACAAAAACATCAAGATCACCAAGATTACCAAGATCACCAAACAAGAAAATCAAGATTACCAAGATCATCAAACAAGAACAAATAGAGACACAGTCTATTAGAAATCCAGTCCAAACCTAAGCCAGTTCAGTCAATATATTTGACGAACCTACTTGATAGACCAGTCGTTCCATTAGTCCTGTTGTAAACCAGTTCAGTCAATCTATTGACAAACCTACTTGATATATATATATATATATATATATATATATATATATATATATATATATATATATATATATATATATATATATATATTTATATAATTATACTTATTTATATTATTTATCGTTTATGTCTTTTAATTATAGTCATTTACATTATTTATTGTTTTATGTCTTTTAATTATAGTCATTTATATTATTTATCGCTTTAAGTCATTTAATTACTGCAATTTATATTATTTATATATCTTTCACACAGTAAATGGTGCAAACCTTTATTTGTGGCGATTAGATTATATATTTTTATTCCGCAACTTTTATTATTTATTCCGCATATTATCATTTTAATTTATATATCTGTCACACATTAAACGGTGCAAACCTTTATTTGTGGTGATCATATTATATATTTTCATCACAGGTATTGAGGAGATATCAGTTAAATAGAAGACAAAAATCAGAAAATGGGAAAAAGAAGATTAGCGCCGCTAATCTCGTCAACAGGCGTATCAGTTTGGCTATTTGGAAAAGATGTTGAGAATTGGCAAGACTGGAAGTTAGCGCCACTAACTGTCTCTAAGCGGGATAAAACCACATTTTCGTGGTTCAAACTCATCTTCAAGTGCATAACTTGTTTCAAATTCGTCTTTCTTCATTTCTAGCCCCTGGGAACATCTTAGAACATTCTCTCTAGCTTTTTCTTATGTTCTTGATTCATACTATGAAGTCGTGAAGGTTTTCGGAAGAGAAGAAGGTAGGAAGGAGCTAAGGAAGCTTTTATGAACGAGAAGATCTGATTTCCTTAGTGCTATGGACCATTGTAAGTGTTTAATCTCTATCTCATTGAGTATATTTGGGTGAGATTGGTGTTATGATGTTTGTAAGAACTTCTTGAGACGATGATGGCTCCATTTCTTGGAATAAGGTGGGATTTAGGAACTAGGGGATGAGGTTCAAGTTTGTTAATCTTCATTTTGGAACTAGACTTGTCACCATGAGCTTGTTTGGCAAGGATTGGTCGATGGAATTCATATTTTTATGAGTTGATGGATTGTTGGAGACAACCCCTAGAAATTATACCTTCTGTCTTTTAGATTAAGCAATTTATGGATTTTTGGCTGAACAGGGGAGTTAGCGGTGCTAACTCTAAGAGTTAGTGGTGCTAACCTCGACTGTTGACTTTGTTGACTTTGACCATTGACCGTTGACTTTTTGACCGGTTTGACTTTTCGTCAAACTTAAGGGTTTTGGATGCCGGCCCTATAGGAGTATCCTATTCGGGATTTAGAAAGTTGTAAGTAGGGTTTATCCTTGTTAAGAAGTGCATATTGTCGGGATTTGAGGGCACTCATATAGGGTGCTGTCTAGCTTAAGGTCGTAAATCAGGTGAGTCTTCTCACTATACTATGGGTGATGTTACATGCGTAGATAGTCTTTATTACTTTGTGTAATAATGTTATTATTTGTGCTTTACGTGTTTGCCGATGAAAGTCAAAGGCTGCCGAACTATGGGCCAACAGTGCCGGCTTGAGAGCCGATGAAGATGTTTGTCAGCGAAAGCCGATGACGATAATTGCCAACTAAAGCCGATGATGATGTTTTCCGTCGAAAGCCGATGACGATGTTTGTCGACGAAAGTCGATGCGATGTTATGTGATGGATCGCGTGGTATTTTTGGGGAACTCACCAAACTTTGTGCTTACCCTTTTACCCTAACTATTTTTCAGGTTAATATTAGCTTGAGCTTGGAGCAAGGCATTATTGTACCGCATCTGAGGATTTCAACGATTAAGTCTTCCATTGGAAAATGTTTGTAAACGTTTTTGATAAATACGTTTTTATGTGTTTAAATACTAAGTTTTAAATTGAAGTGTTTTATGTGGCAACGATTTTATTGTATTTAAGTTGTTTTAAAAACGAAAAATTTATTATAAAATTTTGGACGTTATATGAATGATCCCCAAAAATAATATCCAAATCAACATAAAATGTTTGACATCAACATATCAAAATGCATGCCCGGAAAATAATCCCTTGACCTTTTTTGGTTCTGTATCCATTAGATATTTCCATTCTCCGAGTCTACTATTGTGTACAATGTTAAAATAAAATCAAAATTAGTATTTTTGTATCCTTTTGCTGTCTTCCAGAATAAACTTATTGTCTTGTCGATTTCTTAAACTTTGTTTGTAAATTAGATGGTGATGTCCACAAACACCATGATATGCATTCAAAAATATATTTGTAATAGACACAACAATAGATGGCATCTTTATACACTCACTCTTATAAAAATATATTTGTAATAGACACAACAATAGATGTGTACAAACACCATTATATGCATTAAATTATTCGAGTCACTGATACACTCATGTAGTTTTGTTAGGAATCATGACCACATCTCTATACACTCACTCTTGCAAATTCCATATGCTACAAGAAAATTTTGGTTGTTCTCGTTCATCGTAAAAGTCAATAACATTGTGCCCTTGAAATCACCCTTTAGGTCGGCCGCGTCTATAACAATGGTACACCTAGAACAATTGAGACGTCTGAGGCTACAAAACAATAAAACTTTTTAGGCATTCCATATGGAAATATAATTTTCTTAAATTAATGATATTGTTATAAATTCAGCGTTACCACGACAATTATCAACAAACTAAAAACTAGAATATAGATGAAGAAAGAAAGAAAGCTTGAGAGCTTGGAGAGAGTAGAGATAGTTTATTTCACTTGTGAAAGAGTTGATATGAGATGCATTTTCTTCCTTACATTGATGGTCTATTTATACTACCAAGTCTACTATTCAAATATAGTTTTTTAATTGGTAAATGCAAAGTGATGACAAAGTGATGACATAATGTTGTCATTCACCAATTACTTGTAACACTCCCCCTTGAATGACGTCATTCTACATCAGAGTTCAACTTTGAAGTACTGCCTCATTAAAAACCTTGCTAAAGAAACCCAGTGGGAAAAAACTTTAGCGAATGGAAAAAGAGTGCAGTGTCTAGTTGACTCCCCCTCATTTAGATATCGAATGACCATTATGTATTGTGTAGATGTCTCATTCCAATACCATGAACATGTTTTCTAAAGATCTTGGTAGGAAGTGCCTTTGTGAAAAGATCTGCTGCATTGTTGCTAGATTGAACATATTTTAGTTCAATCTGTTGATTCTTTATACGCTCTTGAGTGTATTCCAAAAACGTTGGAGGAATATGTTTTGTCCTGTCGCTTTTGATGTACCCTTCTTTCATTTGAGCGACACATGCTGCATTATCTTCATAGATTAAGGTTGTAGATTTATCTTTATCTATTCCACAAGAAGTCAGGATAAGTTGTGTCATCGATCTTAACCATGTACATTCTCTACTAGCTTCATTTAGAGGAATTACTTCTGCATGATTTGAAGATGTGGCGACGAGTGTTTGCTTTTGAGAACGCCAAGATATTGCAGTACCTCTATTCATGAATACATATCCAGTTTGAGATCTAGCTTTATGAGGATCAGACATGTAACCTGCATCTGTATAACCAATCAAGCCTTGTTTTGAACTATTAGGAAAAAATAAACCTAAATCAGTAGTTCCGCGAAGGTATCGTAATATATGCTTGATTCCATTCCAGTGTCTTTTTGTTGGAGATGAACTAAATCTTGCTAATAGATTTACTGCAAAAGAAATTTCAGGTCTAGTACAAATAGTAAGATACATAAGAGCTCCAATTGCATTAAGATATGGTACTTCTAGACCAAGAATTTCTTCATTTTCCTCACAAGGGTGATATGGATCTTTGTCAATATTTAGTGATCTAACAATCGTTGAAGAGCTTAAAGGTTTCGCTTTATCCATATTAAAACGTTTCAAGACCCTTTCTGTATAGTTCGATTGATGGACAAGTATCCCATTTGGCATATGCTCAATTTGTAAACCAAGACAATATTTGGTTTTCCCAAGGTCTTTCATCTCAAATACTTTCTTTAAAAATTCAATCACTTCAAGGATTTTTGTATTCGTCCCAATAATGTTCAGATCATCAACATAGACGGCTATAATCACATATCCAGATGTTGTTTTCTTAATAAATACACACGGACAAATAGTATTGTTTTTATAGCCTTTGCTTATTAAGTAATCACTTAGACGATTGTACCACATATGTCCAGATTGCTTTAACCCATACAATGATCTTTGCAGTTTGATATAATACATTTGTTTGGGTTTTGCACTTAATGCTTCTGGCATTTTAAATCCTTCGGGGATTTTCATATATATATATATATATATATATATATATATATATATATATATATATATATATATATATATATATATATATATATATATATATATATATATATATATATATATATATATATATATATACTAGTGGTATACCCGCGCAATGCGGCGGGGCATTAATTGGAGGGGGAGGAGAGCAACGTTCGGCTATTAGTTTCCTCATTGTCAAATGTCGAATAGTGACTTTCAATCAATAGTTTACACGCGGAGATTAGTTTGGTTTTGTCAAACTTCGAATAACGACTTTCGATCAATAGTTCCTTGCCGTCATATAGTTTAATTTAGCGATTAATATCCTTTCCCCATTAACATATGATCAATAAGGTACGTTGTTATTTTGGATTAAATTTGATAGTATGCTGCCAGTTTAGATTCAAAAGGAAATTATGCTCTAGTAGCGTACCCGCACAATAGGACCAACGTTAAATGCAAGAATTGGTGAATAGTTTCCTAATTTCCTTTCGGTGATTAAAAATACATGGCATTAAAATGTGATTTTTCTTAAACCAACATCAGGTTTCATTTTGCACAAAAACTAAGAAGTAGGTTGCATTATAACGACTAAAATGAAAGTACATAGCATTTAAACAACTAAAATGCACTAAAAATGTTAACTTTTTTAAACCCGATTGCATTTTAAATAGAAACCGAGAAGTATTTTGCATTAAAAACGACTAAAATGAAAGTATATTGGTTTATAAAGACTGAAATAGAAGTACATTAGATTAAAATTTGAATTTTTCTTAAACCAACATCAGGTTTCATTTTACACAGAAACTGAGAAGTAGGTTGCATTATAACGACTAAAATGAAAGTAAATTGCATTAAAATTTGAATATTTTTTAAACCAACATCATATTTCATTTTACACAGAAATCAAGAAGTAGGTTGCATTATAACGACTAAAATGAAAGTACATTGCATTTAAACGACTATAATGGACTAACAATGGAAACTTTTTTTAACCCAGTTGCATTTTAAATAGAAACTAAAAAGTAGGTTGCATTAAAATGACTGAAATGAAAGTGCGTTGCATTAATATGCATTTTTTAGACCAACATCATGTTTCATTTTACATAGAAGCTGAGAAGTAGGGTAATTTGGTCAAAAGATAACTGGAATAAGGATGTATCATATCCGAGTTTGATGAAAGTTTTCCGATTGCCAAGCTGTAGAGAATCAAACATAGAGTGACAAGGTTATAAGATTATCAGACGGGGAGGTTAGGATTCTGGTTACAGGGGCAATTTGGTCAAAACGTGATAAATGGGGTTGTCATAAAAGTTGATTGCTTTTCCCCAAATATGTTAATACATTGGATCCAGGGGATGTTGGACAAATCGGGGGGGGGGGGGGGGGGATTAGAAAACAATAAACTGGGATGCTATAATATACGCATAAATGAAACTACATTGCTATATCTTATATTTCACCTAATTCAGAACCACCTGGTATTCTCTATTTCCTTAATGCTCGGGTATATAGACCATCATAGGTTGGTGCCATAACTTGGACCACACCTGTAAACCCATTAATAGAACAGATTAAAGAAAACCACATTAATTAATACGATGAATTATAATTATATATGTTTAAAAGAGAACCAACTTAAAATTGAAATGCTCTTTGTTGCCTCTAAACATAACAAAGAACAAACTTTAACATATATTGCTTACAATAACAGCGTACTTTGCCATTTTAAAAACATTATCGGACATTTAGTACCAAAAGCACGTAAAATAAAGGTTGGATGCAAGTACCAGACATAAGCAAGAACCAAGGATAGGAGGCAAGGATGAACAGGGAGAAGGAAGTCAGCTTGCCATATGGTCCTTTTCAAAGGTTTATATAACAGTTATGGTTCTTTTCTTTTACCAAAACCATTTAAAAAATAATATAATAATTACATAAATACTTAAAAGTTTATGAAAAATCAGCTAAAAATAGACATTTTATTTGGGATATAGACCAAAAATGGTCTCAAAGCTACTTAAGGACCATATACACAAAGAATTTCTATTTTGGACCTGACATAAAAGTCTTCTTATGTATTCAAAATTTCTAATAAATTAAGAAATTTAAATAAAGGGATTAGCATGAAAGCCTAGTTTGAACTTTTTTAGAAAAGCCGCTATCGTTTTTTGTTTGACTAAAACTATTCGTAAACCCTTTTTTTCAATTTGTAAGTTATAAGATCTTACTGTCCACACGTGAAAAGATTTCACGTTTCCCTGCCCAGACATTTTTCAGAGGCAAGGGTTAAAGAAGAGGTGAATAAATTAGCACACACAAAGTGTATAGCATCTTACTTTCCAGTCATGTGTGTTACACGTTTCCCTGCAATTTCAAACAAATCAATAAACTATTAACCGCCTCCGTGTAACAAATCAATAGAACTATGTCTGAAACCATATGTTCCAGGTATGTAAGTTTCATGTTCCCTGCAATTTCAAAGAAACAACCAATTAACAATAAAATAAGAAATCAATTGTTAATTTTTAAAGAAAAGGCGACATTGGTGGTTAATCGTTCTGGTGTTAGAAGATAGAGAGAAAAGGTCTCTAACATGTTTTACTAAACTCTGAATACATAAGGTACATGATACACACAACAGGTCGCAATAATAAACCTATTCAAAACCAATCTTGGTCAATCCATTGCAAGTACCTGTGGCAAAACTCAAAAAGAAAAGCAACAAATATAAACTCCAAAGTACTTTATATCTTACCCAGCAGCGCCTTCAGCGTTGAGTATTCATTTATTTATTGGCTTAATTGGACGATTATGAATAAACAAACAAAATTAAATATAATAAAGCATGTAAAATATCTGAATCAAATAATGAACCCACGACCCGTGCCACATGTCCCCCTCAAACATCTCCTCTATATTTAATAAATAAGGGCAATGATCTTTATCAAATTTCCCAATTTTAGCAATGTTTTAATTCATCAGTTCTTATAATCATCAGTTTTTCAAAGTACTTTGGTATGATGAGTATAGTTAAAGTACATTGTTATAATTGGGAATTTTTGCCAAATACATTGATCTTTCTTACAAATAAACCACACACGAAGGAAACATGACAGTCAAAGTTTCAAGGATGTCCACTTTCCAAATTATGGTTAAAGCCATACCAAATCCGAATTCAGTAAGACCTTTCAAAAATGCCTCCAAAGGCGCTAATCCCATCTTAAATAGCTACAAATAATTAGATAAAGAATGAAAAATAAGAAAATCATATATAGATACAAAACATTCTTCCCATTGCAACCTTGTACTTTGAAATATACACAATATCATCCACATAAACCAATTTTGAAGTTGTCTAACAAATAAATGAAAGTATGTTTCCTCGGATACCTTATGGTTGTAATGTGGTAGTTTTAAGTCCCAGCCCTCACCTAGTCATAACTCATAAGAAGGAAATTTAAAAATAATAAAATTATAGAAAAGAAACACTTCAAAAAACCTACTATAAGGTACCAAAGTTTAACCTTCCTTCTTGAACCGCAAGATTTTGTCCAATTATGCCAGGTTCATATTTAAGTGGATAACCAGATAAGCTGCTTCAATGAGTTTAAAAAGATGTATCAGCCCACAATCCTCTCACTTGTACATCTTCATGCACATGAAAACCAACCATTAAAATCACAATGTTTAAAAAGATGACAATTAAGAAATTCTAAATTTCTAATCCCAAATCAATCAGATTTCTAAAATGGTTATATTATCAGAAACAATGCAATTAGATCTTATAATCAGGAAATTGAACAGACCTGTAAGAAATATTGAAATGTTTTTCACCTATCAACAATAAAGAAGAAGACATGTGTGACCTACAAATCAATATCTTCTTCAAAGTAAAACTAAAAATAATACTTGGACAAAGTAAAAATGAACCTCCCACAGATCTTCCATTTTGTTTCCAAAACCTCCTCGGTAATAATGATGTTGATTGAAGCAACTTTAGAATTAGTGCAACAAATTGTATTTAGCTTTGGCTCGAAGATGTCCGATTACCCCTAATGCGGGATTCTATTGTTACTTCAGAAGGGAAAAGTTGAAACATGCGTAAACAGACTAATGAACAATCCAAAACAAAATATACAGACAACATTACCTCAAGATTAATCTTGACCAATGGCAGGAAAACGGTATGATGGTGGTGTGCTAGTAGTCTGGTGGTAGTGTGACGGTGGGCTAGTGGTGGTGTGATTCTAGTCTGGTGGTGAATGGATGGAAGAGACTATTCAGTGGTGCCTGTAGAATAGAGATTTAGTTCGTCTTCCATCTTTTTTAGAAAATAAAATCAAATCCCATTAGAAACTAATGAATCATAATCAAATATATCTTAAACCAACCTAACGGCAAGAAAAATGTGACGACAACAGAGAAGAAAGTAGCGTTAGGTTTACTTGGACCAATTGAAGAACAATTTATACCCAAATTACAATTTATACAAACTATTCAATTATCAACAAAACATTTTATACCTTAATTACATACAAATACATACATACCTGGACCGATACCCTTTGAACCCCTGTTTGTGAAGCTTCACAAAAAAACAAAACTTCAAGACGAAGATGGTTAGTGAAGCATCGTCGCTAGGGTTTGATTAGAGAGCGAAGACAATAGTAAGGAAGAAAATCAATATGTAGGATAACACAACAAGAGGTCTAAAGCTCAATGGGTTCCTAATTTGTAGAAAAAAAGAGCAACCAATGTGAGAAAAAAGAATGGTAGTGGTGAGTAGTGAGTGCTCCGGCGATGGTGTCACTGGTTGTACGGTGACGGCTAGGGTTTACCAAGATTGAGTACGAATTAGTTGGTGGTGGATTTAGGTATTTACGGAAGAAACTATAGGCGAGATGTGGGGAATACATATTTCAGAATAGGGGATCAGATGAACAATTCAAAGTTTATACGGAGTGGAAGCCGATATCTGAGGTGATACGGTATAGTAGTGCGTATAAGCTATAAAACTTGTATTCTATGCATAAAGATTTGGATCTCTTAATTTTAAGAGTTTCTATTTTTAGAAACCATTTTTCCTTTTTAATGTAGTATAGATATATATATATATATATATATATATATATATATATATATATATATATATATATATATATATATATATATATATATATATATATATATATATCACTGTCAAGTGATCCATATAAGTAAGCAGTAACAACATCCATAAGATGCATATCTAAATTTTCAGAAACTGCTAGACTGATTAAATATCTGAAAGTGATTGCATCCATAACAGGAGAATATGTTTCTTCATAATCGATTCCCGGCCTTTGAGAAAAACCCTGAGTAACGAGCCTGGCTTTGTATCTCACAATTTCATTTTTCTCATTTCGTTTTCGTATAAAAATCCATCTATATCCCAATGGTTTCACAACTCCTGGTGTGAGTATAATATGTCCAAAAACCTTTCTGTTATTGAGAGACGTTAATTCAGCTTGCATGGCCTCTTTCCATTTACCCCAATCCTGCCTATTTTGGCATTCAATGACAGATTGTGGTTCTGGATCCTCATTGATAATATTGCATGCAACTGAATAAGAAAATATTATATCTTCTAATTCATATTGGCTTCTTAATATTTTTATATGACTATAATTAATTTCAATATCCTTATCATTTATTTCCTCAACTGGGGAAGTAATGTTATTTTGTGTTTCTTCATGAACATTTTCATTATGCTCAAACATATGTTCCATTCCTCTTCTTTTTCTAGGATTTGTATCCTTAGAACCAAATGGCCTTCCACGCTTCAGACGTGCTTTGGATTCTTGAGTTACTTTTTCATCAGATTGTTTATCTGGGAGTTCAATTCGATCTGGAGCGTTAACAGCAAGACGTGCTGTAACCATATCACCTGTCAAAGGTTCAAGATATCTTATTATTGAATTTGTTTCAAAACCAACATATATTCCCAACCTCCTTTGAGGACCCATTTTTGTATGTTGTGGTGGAGCAATAGGAACATATACTGCACTTCCAAAAATTTTAAGGTGGGATATATCTGGTTCTTTTCCAGAAACAAGTTGAAGGGGAGAATGTGTATGATATGCACTTGGTCTCATACGAACCAGTGATGTAGCATGTAAAATTGCATGACCCCATATGGAAACAGGAAGCTTTGTTCCCATTATTAATGGTCTAACTATTAATTGGAGACGTTTAATCAGTGATTCTGCTAAACCATTTTGAGTGTGTACATGTGCAATCGGATGCTCAACAGTAATTCCTATATACATACAATAATCATTAAATACTTGAGACGTAAACTCACCTGCATTATCAAGTCTCACTTTATTGATGTTATAATCAGGAAAATGTGCTCTCAGTTTAATAATCAGAGTTAGGAATTTTACGAATGCCATGTTACGAGTTGATAATAGGCAAACATCATACCATCTAGTTGATGCATCTATTAAGACCATAAAGTATTTAAATGGTCCAGAAGGTGGATGAATTGGTCCACATATGTCTCCTTGAATTCTTTCTAGAAATCTAGGTGATTCCCTTTCAACTTTCATTGGAGAAGGTCTTGTAATTAATTCCCCAAGGGAACAAGAAATACACGGGTTCTTATTACCTATTTGAGGGAACTTCTGGTCCTTCAATGGATGCCTAAATGTATTTTTAATTATTCGGTGCATCATTGTTAATCCTGGATGGCCCAGCCTGTCATGCCACAAACTAAATATTCTAGGATCACAAAATTTTTCTTTAACCACCACATTTGACTCAACTATATTTATATATATAAAATGTAAACCAGAATCAAATTGTGGTAATTTCTCCAATATATGGTTTTCATTTATTATAAACATATATTTCTTGTTTCCTATTGTTTTGGTGAATGTGTCATATCCGTTAAGATATATATCATTAAAACCCAATAAATTTCTATTTGACTTTGGGGAAAATAACGCATTACTGATTACAAACTTCGTACCATTAGGTAAGATGAAACAAGCATTTCCTGCTCCTACGATCAAGTCTACAAAACCTGATATTGTATTTATGTGCCCTTTTACGGGTTTTAGTGTGGAAAAATATTTCTTTGTTTTCAAGATGGTGTGTGTGGTACCACAATCAATTATTAAGAGTTCTCCAAGATTTCCTTGGTTTTGTGCTCCTGTTAAACTCATTTTGAACTTCATATAAGAAAAATAAATGATGAGTTATGAACACAATTTTAATAAAAGTGACTCAAAAAACTTCATTAAGAAATAAAAATATTACAATGAAAAACTAAAAACATGTTACAAAAGGAAACTAGTTTTCCAGGATGTCTAAATCATTGCAAAAGTCAAGAGTGTTTAGTTTAATGTTTCCTAAATCAACACCATCGATGAGGTTGACTTCTTTCCCCTTTCCTTTAATGGAATCTTGGTAAAGTTTAAAAAGATGGGGATCTGTACGACAGGTCCTTGACCAATGACCTAATGACCTGTGCTACCACATCTATAACAAGAACCTCCGGGGTTCTGTGATGTTCCGGCATCATTTCTTTTTTCTTGTGGTTGGACATTATTTCCTTGTAGAGTGTGTTGATTATTGTTTCTTTGACCACGCCCACGGTTATAAGGATGACCGCGTCCACGACCCTGAGTATAACCGCGCCCAAAATTTTGGTTTTGGTTAAAATGGCGTCGACCGCGACCACGGCCTCGTCCACGACCACGACCACGTCCTCGTCCATACAAATTATTTCTAGGTTCATAAGTGATAGTAGCATTTGCTTCATGAAGTGCTAATGAACCTGTTGGACGGGACTGGTGGTTCTTTATTAATAGTTCATTATTTTCTTCAGCAACAAGGAGAAGTGTATTAAGCTCAGAATATTTTTTGAGCTTTTGCATACGATATTGTTGTTGCAATGTCATATTTGATGCATGGAATGTGGAGAGAGTTGTGCATAAATAAACATTAGTTTATATAAATAAGCGTTAGTATACATAAATAAATGTTAGTATGCGTAAATAAATGTTAGTTTGCATAAATAAATATTAGTTGCCGTAAATAAACGTTAGTTTGCATAAATAAACGTTAGTTGCCGTAAATAAACGTTAGTTTGCATAAATAAACGTTAGTATACATATAGAAATGTTAGTTGCATAAATAAAAATTAGTATGCGATAACAAAAGTTAGTTTGCAATAATAAATGTTAATAAAGCGTAAGTAAAGTTAGAATAAGAAATGAACTTCGTTAGTAGTCATAACGTCAAGGATAAATAAGAAAAGAAATTTGTTAGTAGTCATAACGTCAAGGATAAATAAGAAAAGAAATTTGTTAGTAGTCATAACTTCGAGAATAAAATGTTGTTTTTTTTTCGTTGTCGTTGTTGTTATTATTATTATTATTAATTAACATTCTAGTTTTGATGAAATTACATACCTTGATTAAGATCGATGTGTCTTTTAATCGCCTTTGTTAGAGCCTCGTGCTGATAACGTGTTATAAATTCAGCGTTACCACGACAATTATGAACAAACTAAAAACTAGAATATAGATGAAGAAAGAAATAAAGCTTGAGAGCTTGGAGAGAGTAGAGAGAGTATATATCACTTGTGAAAGAGTTGATATGAGATGCATTTTCTTCCTTACATTGATGGTCTATTTATACTACCAAGTCTACTATTCAAATATAGTTGTTTAATTGGTAAATACAAAGTGATGACATAATGTTGTCATTCACCAATTACTTGTAACAATATATATATATATATATATATATATATATATATATATATATATATATATATATATATATATATATATATATATATATATATATATATATATATATAAAATTGAATTGGTTTTAATTTTAATAAGATAAGTAGCCAATAAGCCCAACAACAATGCATTTAACCCAAAAAAAAACCAAAATTTTTATTGTATTTGTGATTTTGAGGGGCCCATTGTTTCTTCTCGCCCCGGGCCCAAAATATGTTTGGAACGGCCCTGATTGACCATCTTTTCTTTGGATGCTCTTTTGTGACAGATCTTGTTACGGGTGTTGCTAAGTGGTGGGGGATAAATATTCCTTTTGTTGTGAATCATGCAGATTGGTCCTTTTGGTTTGATAATCTTTGCATGCTTAAACATAGGAAAATTTGTCTTCAAGTGGTTTTTATGACTGTTTGGTGGTGTGTGTAGAACTTCAGGAATGCTTCTATTTTCTCTTCCAAAAAGCCTGAAAAGGGCATGTGCTGGGATAATGTTGTTTCTTACTCGTTCTTGTGGATTAGGAGTCGTTGCAAAAAGTTGTGTCTTAGATGGGATTCTTGGCTTTTAGATCCCAATTTAGCAATTTCTGTTATGTAATGGTTTCTTTGTACTTTTGTCTAGCTTCTTGCTAGCTGTGTTTTTTGCGTTTTTATATGGCTGCTGTTCTAAAAAAACACGTAATGACACAAGCAACACGTGAATATTGCTATGATTAATTGTTTGAAATGTTCTACTACAAACTTTTTCATCATAGTCCTCCCTACCAATTTCCACTAAAATAAGGAAAAAGGGAATCAAGTATTAAAATTGGTAACTTATACAAAAGTATCGTGTGAACTAATTTAAACAAAATACCTCCTATCTCCTTAGTTTTTTCCTTCCTCATTGTAGTTTGGTTCATCACATTTCACAAGATCCTTACATGTAGAAGTAAAGAATCTAAAGAGCATAAGTGTGAGGAACAAAGTTTGAAAAAAGAAATAGTAAAAGTGTTTTAGAATTTATATCATTTAAACATAAAACTTCTACCTGCCGCCACAAAATTTTATAAAAATAAATAACAGTTAGTTTAAGGTCCCTAAAATCTATTTATTTGGTGTCATTTTTCTATAAATAAAGAGATCCTCTTTGATAAACTTTGGTAAATTCATCTCTTTTGTCCTATCTATTATCCTATATAGGGTCAGTATCAAATGAGAACCATTTTTTTCATAAGAACTCGAAAACTCTTTCTGATTGGTTGAATCATAAAAAGACATGATAGTCATTTAACAAATCTCATTTAGTTCTAAATTTTTTTATTTTTGGAAACAACAATAATCATTTCCTAAAATTAAGGCTACTAAAAATCAAATTTTTGAATTTAAAAAGAAGGAAATTTCAAAATATATATAAACAGCTTTTCCAAATATTAAAAAAATCGAAATTTTAATATAAAAAAAACTAGATTTTTAATTTGTTTTTTGTAATCAATTTTCTGATATGGCAATTTTTTAACAGAATGCATATATGCATATTTAAGTTTTTTGCATTATTTATCTAAAGATGCATATGTGCTCATTTGAGAATTTTTCATAAAAACACACAAAATATCATTATTTGATAATGTTCAGATATCATACAACCATAATGTATAAAAAGAAATAAAATTCACAAAAAAAATCTATTACGAAGCATAAGCAAAACCATTTTATTAAAAAACAACATCAAAATAACATACGTGTTGAAAATACGATAACTGATCTCCACGAGTAAGGTTTTTAAGCCGATTACTGTGTGACAGATATGTATTTTATCTATAATATGCGGAATGAGAAAGAGTTGCAGAATAAATATAAATTAAAATTAAGTTACTAAAAACTATAAATAAACAAAATAAAGCAGTAAATCTAAACTAGACAGTATTTAAATAGACAGAAAGCGGTAAATAAAGTAAAAGTTAGAAGTTAGAGGTTAGATGTAATAAACGCCATTATCAACGATAAAGTGTTTTTACAATAAATAAAAAGGTTAGAAGTTAGAAGTTAGAAGTTAGATGTCTCGGTTAAATACAGTCCACATATGTTTTCGTTGTCTTGGTTCAATTCGGATGTATTGGATATATCGTACAGTTGATTTATAACAGTTTAAATAAATCAATAACGACACAGATAATTTATTGAAAGAACTTATCGATAGCTGAGGAAGATGGTGTTTTCTTTGAAGCGTCGATTCTTGTTCTTTACGGTAGGATGAGGTTTCGTAGTTTTTGGTGTTTGGTTTAATAGAGATGCACGGGGTTTTTGTGGTTTAGTTTTCGTGGTGTATGTATTTGGTAGAGGGTGTGTAGGTTTTGTAGTTTGGTATTCGGGATGAGGTTGTTTAGAGGTTTGAAGTTTGGTCTCGGTAGAGGTTTTGTTTGGTGTTGGGTAGAGGTTTTGTTTGGTGTCGGGTAGAGTATGGGTGTAGCGGTTTTGTTTGGTGTTTGTTTGGACGTGGATTTTCTTTGTGTTGAAAAGAGTTTTCTAGATAGTTTTGGCAGGTTTTTCACTCTTTTGACATGGGGTAATCTTGATGTATTGGTGCTTGAATGGGTATGGTGTGGTGTAAGGTTTTTTGTATTGCACAGCACACGAATGGCAAGAGGTGAGCTTCTTATTTATACTGCTGAACTACAGGCATCGCGTCGCGATCGGGCCTTCCGTCGCGTCGCGAAGAAGCGTGATCGTGTTGCTTTTGGCCGGCCACTGGTTAGTGCGTTGGGTTGGTAGTCTTGCGATTAGAAAGTTGGTGGTGTCGCGTTGGAGCCTTCGCGTCGCGACCACCCTTGCCGTCGCGTCGCGACCGCTGTAGCAAGCTGGACTTCTGTCTTTGCTCTTCTTCACGTCGCGACCATGGTGTCCATCGCGTCGTGATTGCTGTAGCAGTGTGACGTTTTTGTATTTTGCTCTTTGGTTCGTAGCATTACTTCCTCAGGTTTAGTTGTTTTCTCAAAGTTTCTCGGGTCTTGATTCTTCTTTGTTTTTGATCTCGAATTCATGCAATCTGAAATAAACTGATAATATTTGTTAGATAAAAACAGTTCATCTTATTTCAGTGATGGTCACATATAAAAATATATTTTTCAACAATTTCCCCCTATGTGATCATTACTGAAATAAGAACATATTAAAAGGTTAAGGTTGCAAATGCTTGGAGTTTGGATAAAACATTTATAAAACCATATCACGTGTTTTTTTAAAAAAAACATGACTAGATTTTACTTATGTTTTGAAAAATGTTTGTCAGGAATATTTGTTTCTGAATCAAGATTTCATGTTCATTTATCAAAGGGTTTTTTGTATGTGTGCTTTCATAATATTCCTTAAGATTTTATAACAATTATAAAGACGACAAGTGATCTTAATAGGTCGATTCAGATGAACTCTCATAGGTATAGCTCACACTTGACTGAGGTGTTTTGGTTGTTCTGGGTGCAGAACTGGTGTATAATCACTAAAGATGAGTGATATCTCTCAGTTTGAAGGTGTTGACTTATGCTTAATATGGATTTATACCTATATACTTTAGTCACTTGGTCTTCATATTAGATAATCAATCTCATAAGACTGGTTTCGAAATATTCCGTCGGGATGTTCACTCTCTCTCCGTCGGGAAGTACATGTAGAGGGGTTTAGAAATATTCATAATGCAGTTTGCAACTAAGAATATTCAATTATGAAGGCTACAGTATCCCGGTAAATTTTTGGTTTTGACAGTTATATTTGATAAAGCTTTTGAGAATTTATTTGTTTGGAAAATTTTGAGAGATGTCTGTCTTGATGGATTGTTGTTGTAAACCTTCCTTTTCTTTGGTGAAGTGCTCACCTTTGTTTTATCTTTTCTTGATTTTCGCGAATACCTTTTGTGTAAAAGATATCTGATGTGATTATCAATGGTGATTTGTTGACATCATTTGTTGGGAATGACTTTGCACTTTTGAGATTTGATTTTCATGTTTTCTTCTGTTTTTCTTGGATATGACTTGTCGTTTCTTCATTTGTCGGATTCGTTATGCCAGATGATGAATCTTTTCTTTGAAGTGGTTTAATTGAGGATAGGGATAGGTGATATAATAGACATTTTGTCTAATATATAAGAAAATGAATGTATCGTCCCTGGTCATTTTGATATCTAAGCAAAAATGAGACTAGCATCACGATATAAGAGTATAAATCCTATAAGTCATCATGAAAACACCTTTGCTCACAGAAATGAATTCCACTTAGCAGTTAAAGACGAGGCACAATTTCTCACATGGGTTTGATTTTCATCTGAATCTCCTGATCTTATGTCCCTTAATAGATAAAATCGTTATAATTGAAATAAATTCAAAGGGAATAGGAGAATATACTTAACAAAAATGTTTGAAATTTGAACCTTCTCTTTAATTAAGAATCAATATTACTGAGAACATTCATCGAGCATAAGTATCTGAAAATTTAGTCAAGAAGATGTTAATCACATGGTTTTGTAAAGATTTTTAAAAAAGATAAAACTTTATCCTATTTTTTTTTTGTGATTTTTGATTATGTGGATGTTTTTGAAAATTTTGGTTTGGGGGTGAGAATGGGGTAACGAGAGTTCCCCCATAAATGATGCACTGGGATCATTTTGGATAGGTAGATTGGGATTGTTTAAAGAGGAATTTGGTTTTGGTGGTTTTCTCATAAATGATGCATTGGGATCATTTGGACAGGTGGATTGGGGTGTGTTTAAAGAGGGATTTAGTGTTGGTGGTTCCCCCTTGACTGGATCCGCATCATTTTGGTTTGATTGTGAAGTTTCTGCATCGGAGGTAGTGTGGGTTTGAAGTCTTGTAGAAGGCTATGGTTTGTTGTCATATGCTTGGAACGGCCACTATCGATATACCACGTATCATCCTTGGGCTCTCCAGCATAAAGTGCCTGCAATTAGACAGAAAGTTTAGGTACCCAAACCATGGTGGGTCCTGATTTGTTAATGGTTTTCGGTGATTTGAAATCATTATGGTTTCTGTTAATTGGACGAAGTGGTTGAGGCTTGATTTGACTTATCAGATTTTCCCAATTTAAGATTTGTATTTGAAAACCTGTCATTTGGAAAGATTTCTGATTGTGTGAAAGGTATCCTTTATGTAATGACTTGTCTGATAACCTTTCTTTGTTTTTGGGATGAGGATGGTTTTGAAATTTTTTTTGTTTTTGTGGCAAAGAGGCTGGTTTCAAAGGTTTCTTTTGGGTTTGTTTGAAAACTTTGGGTTTGCCTTGTTCATTTTGAAGAGCAATTGGTTTAGAGGTACTGCCTTTCTCGTAAAAGGAGTTTTGGTTGATAATTTGGATTTGGTGGGTTGAAGACCTATTAGTGAAAGATCTTTTGGAAACAGTGAAATCAGTATCATCTGGGTTATAGTTGATAACTGTTTCGTCGTCTGAATTTTCCTCATTAACAGATGTGGATAGATCTGTTAGAGTTGATTCAGAGTTTTCACTGTTAGTCCTAGTTTCTTGTTTGGCTTGTTCGATTTCGAAAGATTCTCTTCCTAATCCAGGTCTGTAATTTGTATCGATTTTGCCAGATCCTAAGGATGTCGCTATGATGAAAATATCATCACTTAGCTTTCTAGCAAGATTGATAGAATCCAGTTTTCCTTGAAATCTTTGATTTTCGGATTCAAGAAGTTTGATTTGTTTTGAAGAATCATCTAGTTTTAGAATCAAACTAGTGTTTTTGTCAGTTAAATCTTGAATTTTTTGTTTTAACTGAAGGACTTCTATTTCTAAGGCATCTTTTATTTCAGATGGAAAAACAGATTGATTTTTTATTTCTAAGTCCCTTTTTTGTTTTAGAGCTTCATTTAATTGATCTAAGACGTGATTATATTCTTCTGATTTTCGTTTGACGTCTCTTTCAAGTTTGTCTCTAGTCATTGTTGATTCTCCAAATCTGAGTTGCAAGGTTTGTAATTCAGATTTGCAGATATCAGATTTGACTATTGTGTCATGATATAGTTTGAGATCAGCTTTCAAACTGTTCTCAATCTTAGTCATGTGGGACTCAAATGGTGTTTTTGAAAGACCGATTTCTGAGATCATAGACCATACCTGATCGATGACATATGGAGCTCTTGAGTAGGTTGTGGAAGACATTTTTGGGTTGTTTTTTTTTTTTTTTTTTTTTTTGAAAATTTTAAGATTTTTTTTTGTTTTGAAAGGATTTTGAACAAGTGATATTAAAATGAAATTGAAAACTTATTGGTTGGTTATAAAAACCCTACACAAATAAAGTTTTTAAGCCGATAACTGATCTCCACGAGTAAGGTTTTTAAGCCGATTACTGTGTGACAGATATGTATTTTATCTATAATATGCGGAATGAGAAAGAGTTGCGGAATACATATAAATTAAAATTAAGTTACTAAAAACTATAAATAAATAAAATAAAGCAGTAAATCTAAACAAGACAGTATTTAAATAGACAGAAAGCGGTAAATAAAGTAAAAGTTAGAAGTTAGAGGTTAGATGTAATAAACGCCATTATCAACGATAAAGTGTTTTTACAATAAATAAAAAGGTTAGAAGTTAGAAGTTAGAAGTTAGATGTCTCGGTTAAATACAGTCCACATATGTTTTCGTTGTCTTGGTTCAATTCGGATGTATTGGATATATCGTACAGTTGATTTATAACAGTTTAAATAAATCAATAACGACATAGATAATTTATTGAAAGAACTTATCGATAGCTGAGGAAGATGGTGTTTTCTTTGAAGCGTCGATTCTTGTTCTTTACGGTAGGATGATGTTTGGTAGTTTTTGGTGTTTGGTTTAATTGAGATGCACGGGGTTTTTGTGGTTTAGTTTTCATGGTGTATGTATTTGGTAGAGGGTGTGTAGGTTTTGTAGTTTGGTATTCGGGATGAGGTTGTTTAGAGGTTTGAAGTTTGGTCTCGGTAGAGGTTTTGTTTGGTGTTGGGTAGAGGTTTTGTTTGGTGTCGGGTAGAGTATGGGTGTAGCGGTTTTGTTTGGTGTTTGTTTGGACGTGGATTTTCTTTGTGTTGAAAAGAGTTTTCTAGATAGTTTTGGCAGGTTTTTCACTCTTTTGACGTGGGGTAATCTTGATGTATTGGTGCTTGAATGGGTATGGTGTGGTGTAAGGTTTTTTGTATTGCACAGCACACGAATGGCAAGAGGTGAGCTTCTTAGTTATACTGCTGAACTACAGGCATCGCGTCGCGACCGGGCCTTCCGTCGCGTCGCGAAGAAGCGTGATCGTGTTGCTTTTGGTCGGCCACTGGTTAGTGCGTTGGGTTGGTAGTCTTGCGATTAGAAAGTTGGTGGTGTCGCGTTGGAGCCTTCGCGTCGCGACCACCCTTGCCGTCGCGTCGCGACCGCTGTAGCAAGCTGGACTTCTGTCTTTGCTCTTCTTCACGTCGCGACCATGGTGTCCATCGCGTCGTGATTGCTGTAGCAGTGTGACGTTTTTGTATTTTGCTCTTTGGTTCGTAGCATTACTTCCTCAGGTTTAGTTGTTTTCTCAAAGTTTCTCGGGTCTTGATTCTTCTTTGTTTTTGATCTCGAATTCATGCAATCTGAAATAAACTGATAATATTTGTTAGATAAAAACAGTTCATCTTATTTCAGTGATGGTCACATATAAAAATATATTTTTCAACAATACGTTCATTTTATCAGATATAAGAATAAACTAAAAAAAAGAAATACAACAAAATATACAAATATCTTCATTTGTTCATCCTTAATTGTCATGTAGTCTTCGGTTTATCTTCACTTAATCGAATTACTCGGCAAAGTCTTTAAAATCTACAAAAATATAAATAGAAATGGATAAATATGCATGTTGAAGAACTTTCATAAAAAAATGCATATATATCCCCACATACATACATAGGCACATGTGAGCATACGCAGACACACAAAATGCACATATGTACCTACATACATTGACATATGTATAAAATGCTTATATTCATACATATATGTAGATATGCACATTTGTACATATGCATATGCACAAATACATATACTTATATGCACATATACACATACATATATGCACATATGCACTTATATGCACACATGCTCTGAAATATACATATGTGCACATACGTTTAATACACATATGCATATATGTTTTTGCATATATACTCACATTTGAATAGATATATGCACATGTATACAAATATACACGCACTTTTTTGCACATGTAATCACATATGATCATATCCACATATGTGCATGTGTATATGTGCACATATATACATATGTGCATGTGTATATTCACGCATATGTGCATGGGTACACGCATGCATATGTGTATTTATACATATGTACATATGCATTTAATAACATATATGCACAAAGTTGTACATCCGAAACGGTAAAAAACAAGAACAAGAACAATGAAACAAACAAAACTCTTGGTATACGCAAATGTACACATATGAAAAATATTCACTTATGTACATATGTACATACGTGCATGTGTATATGTGCACAAATCTGGATGTCTGCGTCCATACCCAAAATCAGCAATGAGTACATTTAGCAATTGGGTATAGCAAATCAAATCAAGAAGCAATACATTCAGTAATCGATTTTATCAAAACAAATCAAGAATCGGTACTCAACAATCGGAACAGAAATCAAAAAGAATAACATATCGTAGTCGTGATAAACGTGATCCATAAAACAGCCCAAATTTCCAATTTCTTGAAATTCCTGATGACAAAAACACAATTAGAACAAAACCCTAGGCTAGAATCGTGAACATCACCACTGAATGACGGTGAAGAAACTGGCGAGAGGGGAAAGAGAGATTACTGGAATACACCACAATCAAAGAGCAATATATGGTACTTAAAACATAACCAAGAGTCAACATATTATAACATAAAGCAAAATTTAGGGAAAAGCAAAACTAATATGCTCGTGAATGAATTCCTCCCTTTTGGTTGTGATTCCATTCTAGATGTAGTTATAATATGAAAAAGGAAAACTTGCATCATCTATTAAACGTGGATATGAATGAGAGATTCCATTCCAGATGTAGTTATAATATGAAAAAGGAAAACTATTAAACTGGCGAGAGGGGAAAGAGAGATTCCATTCCAGATGTAGTTATAATACGAAAAAGGAAAACTAGATGTTTTAATGCTCTAATATAAAAAGTATACGTAATGCAAATAAACGCTATAGCAGCACTATACCACCGCGAAATCCGCTATTTAAAATAGCGATAATGATTGTTATTTTATTTTTTACCGCTATAACCACTTAGGATATGAACTCATTAGGATCCACAATATCGAAAATTTCACAGTCTTACTTCACTGAGTAGCCACCGGAATCAACAAATGAGGTTCAATTCGTAAACTTGATCTGAGGCCAATTAATCGGAGAATACCCGTCAAAGAGTACCCGACGTTAATTAGGTTCAATTTGTAAAATCGACCTTCAATTCACGAAACTAATCGGAGGCAACCGGAATCAGTGGATCGTAGCCACCTCCTCCAATCGTCGTCGTTGATGTGGTTTGTGCCTGTGATCCACCGCCTACAATCGCCATGGTGACTGGTTCTATCCACCGCCTCCAATCGTCGTCGACATTACACTGTTACGAGTAATCATATATGTTAATATTCACCGCCTCCAATCGTTGTGGTGTTGTGTTGGTATCATCTGGATAGGAATCGTGGGGTTACAGATTTAGGTTTCATGAAACAGAGGTTTGGGGTTCTCGTGAAGAAAGGGAGGCGGGGTTTCTCGTGAATACGCATATGTGTTTTTGAAAGAGTGGAAGAAAAAGAGATAAATCCGGTAATGAAGAGAGAGAGTGAACGGATTTCTTAAATTAGTTAATCTAATTATTAGGGAATAATATTTTTCATTCCTAATATACCCCTTTAATCATTTTTAAAAAGTCTAAGATAGCATTGAAGGTGTTGCTAATTACAAACCTGCCATTTTTTATCTAGACCGTGAAAATATTTGATCTAATGTTCCAGATTTGGTTCTCAGGTTATCATAAAAGTAATGGTTCTTATTAGATCCTTACTCTCTCTCTCTCTCTCTCTATATATATATATATATATATATATATATATATATATATATATATATATATATATATATATATATATATATATATATATATATATATATTGATAGGTTCAATATAGAACCAAATTATAATGGCTAATCATAGAACCACGTGAAAATTGTCCATATTCACTTATTAACATGAAAATTACATATATATATATATATATATATATATATATATATATTCTTTATTTTCATGAATTTATAAATATGATGGCTAAATACTAAAAACAATATAAATCTTTTACAGATTTAGTCTATGTATAGAAGTCTAGTTTTTCTTGTAAAAATATATAGTTGATTAATATAGTTTAACAAAACTCAGAAATTGACAAAAAAATTAGCCCCTTGTGGAAAAACGTTTTTCCATATTTTCTTTTTCGTTTTTGTTGGAAAAAGCGAAGTTAGAAATACTTAAGAATAAAATTGAAGATCGATAATGCTTAACAATATTTCATAAAACAAGTAATTATGAGGAAATGTAAAATACTTAAGATCAAAATGAAAGAATTAATAACACTTAAATAAAAATAATAGTATGAACATGAAGAACAAAGTGTTTGATGGAATTTAAATGTTTTATATCATAAGAAAAGTGTTAGAGATGAGTTTCTCCAAACCATGAAGAATAAGTGTGGTGGAACTTTCTTTTTATAGTGCAAAGAGAGTTCCCACCAGATAATGACCTACGGACCGAAGGGACTACAAACCAGTCCACTTCAGATTGTTCTAAGGATAATAGTATAAAGTCAGACTAGGATGCCCTGTTATTGATTGTTCTCTAATGGAATAATAGAAGCGCCATAATACTTTGGGGAACATGAAATGACTTGCCTAATTGTATTATATAATATGATCTACTTATCTTTATATTTATCTTCATTTGTCTTTATTCTTCTCATGATACAAACTTCTGATGTAACCGAAGATCAGAAGTGATCTTCGGTATAGTTGAATTTTTGAGGAATTATCGATTGACTAGATCTTCTGATAACACTTGAAGTTGGTTGAATTAACGATGAAGTTTTTCCAATGTTCTATTGTTCCGAGAATCTTCCTTACCGAAATTCATAACTGAATATCGGTGTCTTCAAGTCTTCATTTGGAAAGAAAATCTTTTGTATCGAATCTTTTGAAGAGGATCCGAAATACATACTTGAATTTCGATATAAATGATATTCCAATTTTTGGTTCAACACAATAAAAAACACAACAAATAGGATAAGGTTTGTTCATTGATAACTATAAAAAGAGTTGCAGTTAGCTGTGAACAAAACCATTCAACCAAGAGTATTGTATTAACAACTACATGAAAAACCATCAAACAAAGTTGGCGAACAACTGACTGTAACAATTTCCCCCATTTGGTGACCAACTGAGGGGTTTTTTTTCTTCAATCTTCACAAGTTATCCTTCACAACTTATGTAACACCCCGTTTTCAGGAATGTACGTTTTGGCGAAATACTTATATTTTTGTAGCTAATAATAATAATAATAATAATAATAATAATAATAATAATAATAATAACAATAATAATAATAATAATAATGAGCAAATTAATATTAATAACATAATTAATAAGTGAATTATTTGTTAGAGGGGGGGATTAAATGTCATATAAGGAAACTTGAAATTGGAATAAAACTTATTGTGGGTAAAATAAAAATAAGAGAAACCTTGGTTATAATTTAATGTTAAAATTGGTATTATGTATCGTCCTTAGAAAAATCATAACGAATTCTAGAAAAAACGTTTGGACCTCAAACAAGTGCAAAAAGTTTAAAATTTGAGTCTAGAATAATTCGTAAAATTAATAGTAAGTTTGAAAATGACATTACCTATGATGAAAAATGCAATCTTCACTGATGAGTTCGAAATTGACATTACCTAGATGAATTTTTGGAATATCAGATAAAAACCTGAATTGAATGGGTTTAAGGTCGGCTAAACCAGTCTTGAACAGGCTACTTCTAGAAGGTCTTCAATTTCAACAATTTATATTAATAAAATCTTTTGTCAAACGTGGCATGTAATTTTAAATTCAAGAATTCAAGTATAAATACCCCCGAAAATATCTCATAAACCACAAAAATAAATCACAAACCATTCCATAAAATTTGTTAAGCACTTGATAGTACGTAGTGAGTGGAACGAGGCTCAAAAGCCAAACGCAGGAGATCTAGATCCCGATGAACTGTCATAAGTTAAGGTTGAAAGGGAATACAAAGCAAAGAAAGATAAACGCTATAGTAAACTATAATCAGGTGAGTCTTCTCACTATACTATAGATGATATTGCATGCGTAGGAAGGAAGATAGGTTAGATTAAGGTAGTCTTACCTATTTTGATAATTGTATGAATTATTGCTATGATAATAATTGTTTGTGGACGGAATAGGAATAGCTCGCGAGCGAAGAGGCGGAATGGGAATAGCCTGCGAGTCATTAGAAGGAACGGAAAAAGCCTGCAAGTGATAAGACAGAACGGGAACTGCTCATGAGTCTTCAGGCGGAACAGGGATAGCACGTGAGTCTCGCTGAAACATGAATGGTTATTATGTGTTGTATGTTATGAGATGGATTGTATGATATTTTGAGGAACTCACTAAGCTTTATGCTTACCCCGTTGATATTTAACATTTTCAGTTAACGGTAGAGACAGAGGGAAAGCTCGGATCTGACGCACTGCATTCCACTACTTTCAAGACTTCTGATACTTTATAAATAATTTATGTGAAGTATAAAAGACATGTGTTTCTATATGTATTTTGCTAAAATCAATACTATGGCTGATTAATTTGTTTGTAAAATATTCTTTTATAAATCAATATATGGTTTTCAAAACGAAATATTTGGCTTGAAAATCTGGGGCATTACAAGTTGGTATCAGAGCCATAGTTTGAGGGATTTGGATAAACCTTGGGTGAATCTAAACTCAAACTGAGGACTAAGAGTTTTTCTAAAAAGTTTTTTTTAGAAAATGTTAAAGGAATAAGGATGTATGCGTGCGTTCAGCCTGAGCTCAAAGTGAGTAAATGATTCTCAAATATTTGCATTCATGTATATGCTAGAAACATGATATGATATAGAGTATGCTAAGGATTCACTCAGGAATTTCATGTTAGAATTGCATGATTGTTTTATATGATGACCATTATGTGCAACTGAAACTATGCTTATACTGTTAGAAAGCTAAATGAATGCTTGAATTGCACATAGTTAAGATCAGATGGCTTTATAATTAGTTATCCGACGTTATTGGATGTTCCTTATTTGGTTGTGACTTTACGGTAGGATCACTTATTTGATTGTTTATTTTATCTACGAACTATGTGTAACAACGCTCTCACATGACTGTCTGATAATATCGACAAACGTTTCCTTGATAACACAAGTAGGGTGATAAAATTCTAGGTAGCCTAGAAAAGAGTGATAAGGGGGAACTGAAGTGCGTGTAAAATGTAAAAGATACATGAGCATTATAGTAGTAAGAAATGACTTAGGAACATGGGATGACTTTTCAGACAAGTATGAATAGGTGTGGAAGATAGTACTGGGCCCGTACTAATGGAAACACAATATTCCTGCCTGAATCAAGACAAGTCACATGGATTCTAAGAAGTTGAGTGGATTAAAGAACCGAGTGAGATTCATACTTCTAGATATACGACCTCGATATAGTAAAGATCTCCGAAATGATGAGAGTTTGGTAAGGAGGCAATTGATCAAGATGAATAGACGAATCAAGATTGATAAGAATAAATTAGAAAACCCTATTTTAATCACCAATGTAAATATTAACATAGGAGATAACTACCAATGATGAATATCCAAGCGATATAGAAAGAAACTCGATAGGCCTGAATCCTTTTGTCTAACATCAAGAATACTGATTGATCTATATACGAGGACGGTGTCTAGGCTGATCATTTGGGCTTGGTTGCTGGATTTTACAAAAGGCTGGAATGCTGAAAGGGTCCTGCCTTCCCAAAAGGCTTGATCTTCTATATGGCCGTTCTTTACTTGATAGACATGACGTATTATATTGGACTAAGGAAGAGGCATCCTATGGTTCTCAGTAAGCAGACATAAAGGTGATTAGGTATACAGGTATGTTGTCATACGTAAGGAAGCTAGAAGGGGCAGGATTGAGGGAAGAGGACGATACTGGCCATGGTACCAATATCAACATCGGCTAAAAAGCGAAGTATATCTGACTCACAATCGGGTCAAGAAGAATTAGAGGCACGTGTCGAGGAATAACACAAGCAAGGGAGTAGAATGTGAATTTGGAGATTATATGCAATATGGGGAGATAGCATACATAGACAAGTTACGACCAGTAGAATAATTAAAACAAAAATAGCATAAATAATAACATGGTAGATAGAGCGGTCATATCAAAGATTGAGGTCTCGTAACGATAAAAGAAGTAATAGAAAGTTATCCAAGAGAAAGAGTACGGGTTCGTAAAAAAATAAATAAATAAATAACAAATAAGGTATAATAACCGTTAAAATAAAATAATAAAGCGGAGTAACAAACTTGGACTTCAGTCCAAGTGGGGGAAGAGCTACAAGATTAGGGGAAACAACATGAATGTTGTTCAAAACCATGAAATTATTAAAAATTATAGTAACACATGGATATATTTAACCCATTACTATAGCTTTATATTAATACATTAAGAAAAGTTGATAGAACTACTAATCCTGAACTGGAGAATAAAAAAGAATCGAGAAAAGATCTCCTGCACTGAATTCTTCATTATTGTTGGGTTGGCTTGTACCTTCTTGTGGATTTGGAAGGGGTATAATTTCTATCATTGGAGGAGGAGTTTCAAGGTATGTAGTCTCGATACATGAAGGGGTATGCTTTCTGTCATTGGAGGAGGAGTTCCAAGGTGTGAAGTCTCGATAGGGTTGAAACTCGTGACTCCATAATTAGGGGTTAAATATTAACCCATCTAGGGCGTGTATAAGTAGGGCAGTGATAAGGAAGGATTACAAATCGGAAAAAGTTATGGGTAGGTATAAGAATGATATACTTCATTTGGTCCATAGTTATTAACTGGGTAAGGACCAGAACCATGTTGATAACTTTGAATTAATTGCTCCTTAAAAGAAGCAATGTGTGATTGTAGATTCATCACTTGATGTTGTAAGGCAAAAACCTGGGAGTAACAACCAAAGACGGGATCTTCCTCTCTAGCTTGAGCTTCTTAGAGGAAGGTTGAAACTGCGATAGAACGATCGACAACAAAAATGGTTCTATAGAATTTAGAAAGATTATTCTTACCAAACACCCGTAAGATAGTTACAAAATCGGAATAAGTATAATTATAAAAAAAATGAAGGGAAAAAATACAATTTTTATCACATTCTATTCGCAAATATCTGCAAGCATTGCAAGAAGTTCGTTACCCTTGCGGCATTTTTCTGAAAACTGGATACTAAGGTAATTGTGCTTGTGAAAATTTTAAAGAACGATTTTTGATTTTATAGGCTAAAGGAGTTATAAAGCGGCCAACACTTTACATGATTTACTCTGATAAAAACGGAATAACGAAAAGACTTTTGAAATAAAACAAAATTTTATGTCTCTGGATAATGGAAATTGTTTAAAGAGTGTTCGGTAGTCTACAAATATATATATATATATATATATATATATATATATATATATATATATATATATATATATATATATATATATATTAAAAGAAAAGTTGAATTGAGACAAACGTGCAACGAAATACAACGATTTTACATAAATTGAAAACATTCCTAATTTGTCGGTTTTTCAAAGAATTTGTAATGTAATTACAAAAATTTAAAACAGAATTTTTGTCACAAGAACATGCAAGTAGTTCAACAAATGACAAATTTTATTTTCAAGATAACGAAGTTTGAGTAGCAAGTGGCATAATGTAGAATTTGGGGGAAGGAGTAGCTAAGATGTGTACCACCCATTGGCCGAGTTTTCGCTGACATTTGTCAGATGTTGCAGTGGTATGCCATATCATGAGACATTATGTGTAAGAAGATGTGGGACCCAGCATGTAGTGAGAGGGCGCGTGGTTAAGCTTTATGGCTCACGACCGAGGAAGTGCTGGTGATGGTTAGAGTGGCTAGCAGATGATGAGCAACATACGATGGTTGATGTAAATGTATTTACATCATCAAAACACGCGTAATGAGATGGTGTTTGTCTTCGATGCAAGTTGCTGGGTTGGTAAGATTGTATGAGAAGAGCATGAGAACCCTGTCTGTTTGGGGTAAGAAAGGGAAGAGTAGTTTTAAGAATCGTAGGAAAGATTGTAGTGCTGTTTGAGAATGGGTAGAGTTGAATTTCGGGGACGAAATTCTTATAAATGTGGGAGAATTGTAACACCCCGTTTTTCCGGAATGTCAGTTTTGGCGAAATACTTATATTTCTGTAGCGAATAATAATAATAATAATAATAATAATAATAATAATAATAATAATAATAATAATAATAATAATAATAATAATAGTAATAACAATAATAATAATAATAATTAGCAAAGTAATATTAATAATAAAATTAATAAGTGAATTATATGTTGAAGGGGAAGGGGGGGGGGGGGGGAGGATTAAATGTCATATAAGGAAACTTGAAATTGGAATAAAACTTATTGTGGGTAAAAGAAAAATAAGAGAAACCTTGGTTATAATTTAATGTTAAAATCGGTATTTTGTGTCGTCCTTAGAAGAATCATAACTAATTCTAGAAAAAACGTTTGGACATCAAACCAGTGCACAACATTTAAAAATTGAGTCTAGTATAATTCATAAAAATAATATTAAGCTTGAAAATTGCATTATTTATGGTGAAAAATGCAATATTCACTGATGAGTTCGAAATTGACATATTAGATACTCTGTTTTAAAAAATTCATAATACATCATAGAAAAATCGTATAAATACATACAATATGTCCCTGAAAGGTATTGAGATGAAGTTTCGGAAAATCAGATAAAATCATGAATTGAATGGGTTTAAGGTCGGCTAAACCAGTCTTGAACTGGTTGCTTCTAGAAGGTCTTCAATTTCAACAATTTATATTAATAAACTCTTTTGTCAAAAGTGGCATACAATTTTTAATTCAAGAATTCAAGTATAAATACACCCCAAAACATCTCATAAACCACACAAATAAATCACAAACCATTCCATAAAATTTGCTAAGCACTTGAGAGTAAGTTGAGAGCGGAAGGAGGCTCAAAAGCCAAACGCAGGGGTTCTAGATCCCGACGAACTGTCATAAGTTAAGGTTGAAAGGGAATACAAAGCAGAGAAAGATAAACGCTATAATCGACTACAATCAAATTACTACAATCAGGTGAGTTTTCTCACTATACTATAGGTGATATTGCATGCGTAGGAAGGAAGATAGGCTAGACTAAGGTAGTCTTACCTGTTATGATAATTGTATGAATTATTGCTATGATAATGATTTTTTATGGGGGGAAGGGGAATAGCCCGCGAGCCAAGAGGCGGAACGGGAATAGCCTGTGAGTCATTAGATGGAACGGGAAAACCCTGCGAGCGATAAGACGGAACGGGAACTGCTCGTGAGTCTTTAGGCGGAACAGGGATAGCACGTGAGTCTCACAGACACATGAATGGTTATTATGTGAGTCATTAGCTGATATTTAACATTTTCAGGTAATGGCAGAGACAAAGGGAAGGCTCGGATCTAACACATCGCATTCCACTACTTTCAAGACTTCCGTTACTTTATAAATAATTTATGTGAAGAATAAAAGACATGAGTTTCTATATAAATTTTTCTAAAATCAATATTATGGCTGATTTCTTTGTTTGTAAGATATTCTTTTATAAATCTATATATGGTTTTCAAAACAAAAAATTTGGCTTGAAAATCTAGGGCGTTACAACTTATCTCCATACTCTCTCCTAAAATCTTCTAACTGCGAACATCTAGTTCATACTCATTATCAACTCTTCTTTGACATCTTGAGTGGTATACTTAGATTTCTTCATAGCCTTAATGTAGTTTTGTAAGAAAATGTTGGGTGTTTTCCTCATGTCATCGACTCGGAAAAACACTTTTCTTGAATGCTTTTTTTGAGTTTTAAACAATTCCAAATATTGGATCATTTGTAGCTCCAAAATTAGAATGCTCTCTTCCATCTCGCAGGGATAAGTCGATCATTTCGGTGTATTGATCATCTGGGTGAGTTTTGATCAACTTGAAGAGCTCCCCATCAAGGGTTATGCATTCGATCACCAACTGCTTTAAGAACCTTTTGGCAACCAAGTATGCCTCTTTAATGTCCAATTGGAGTTCAATAATTGGTAGTAGCCTCATCACTATCGTATAAAGATATTCGAGATTCATCCTCCGAAAATTTGCTTCTGTGACTACCAAAGATTATTGATTTCTTTTTAGTGGATATTCATAAAAATTGGACTTCATAAAATTCCTTTTCTTGATCCTATTCACTGCTGAAATGGGTTCTATTGACCAGATGTTTAGCCTTGGCTGAGAATATCTATCTAAAAGTTTTTGGATCCTGAGTCTCATTTCTACATTCCTTTGTTATTGAGGAATGGAAGTGTAGTTAAGAGAATAGATATACTTTTTGCTATTTGGAATGAGTGTTATATCCCAGCTATGTGACTTGCTTTTAGGAGGGGCAAAGGTTACCACAAGCCGAAAATCGTCATTCACCAAAGGCCTAAGATAAAAAAAATAGGGATAGTCTAGGTTGACTCGACCCTTCTTCGGTTGCCGCAGCTTCTATTTTAATTTCCATTTCAAGGTCTTTATCATATTTTGATGCAAGCTCATCAGAATAAGCGTTTTTGAGCACTTGAAGCTCAGGAGGATCAGAAGGCTTAATCGGTGAATATTTCAACTCATCGTCTGCATGAGTGATATGAGGAGGAGTCGTTAGAGTTTCTTGATGAGGGGCCTATTTTGGTGGTGAGGTTGGTGGAGTTGGATTTTTCGGTGAGGGTGGTGGTGTTGGAATTTTATCATCTTTCGGCATGTCATCACCAGTACCAAAATTCTCATCACCTTGTCTTTCTTCATCTCCATCCTTAGTCTTATCATTATCATCATCATCCTCATCATCGTCATTATCATTCTGATCATTACCATCATCATCATTATCACCAACATTATCATCATTCTGATCATTGATGATCATCTACATTCTTATCATCTTTGTGATCATCATCTCCAACATCAACTTATGGAGGAACATTTCCCCTTCCTGTGGCCTGTTCCGAAGAAAATGGCACAAGTAGGTGCGAGTAGATGCGGTTCAACTTTTCATGAAGCTTGTGATCAATCGATTTGAGCTCAAATGCTATTGATTCTGTAGTCTTGGTGGAAAGGTTTTGAACATTATCGATTCCTTCTTCCATTTTGACCACAACCAAATTCAGATTATCAACTGGTCCACGAACTGAATTGGAAATGTTTCGGAGAGTGGCAATTAAAAATCATAGAAGAAGAATGTTATTGCCACGAAGAGATTTATTTTCGGTGAATATGACACCAATATACTATTGGACATCATCAAAAAGATACTTGAATTTATCAGTCATGAAATTGTTGAAGGTCGTCAATTCCGAATGGACTTTCAAAGCTACTTTCATTGTTTTGGTGGCCTAGTGAATCAAATACTCAGCATCTTTGTGCCTTTTAGCATCTATCTCTTCAAGGCCCTCTGAAATGACCTTTTTGGCACAAGAGTCAAGTGATAATTCTTTATTTTCTAACACTTCAACTTTCTTTCTCAACAGTTCTTTCAAAATGGCTTCATTGGACTGGGAAGCCTTGATGTCTGTAACCAAATAGATAAGGGAATCAATCTTTTTATTCGACCCATCATCCTCGGGCTTTGACCCTGAAGATGTTGGAGATGGTGGAATGTTGGTGTCATCGTGTCGCTCAGAAGTTGAACTATATTCTTCAATATCGATATCATGAATTCTGGTAAACAAAGGACGATTCACCTCCTGATCATCACCGAAATCAGGAATAGAGGCAGTTTCTGAAAAGATGATCTTCTCGTCGGATTCTACTTGGAGAAATGATTGAGGTCGATGTGTTTGGGCCAAGAACACATCGTATGTAAGTGGCACGATGTGTTTGGCAACATTTCCCCAAACTTGCTCGTTCTCGTTAAATTCTTAGTTAGAGTCACCGAGCATCTTTGAAAGTTCAACTGCAACGAACTTATTAATTGAATTGATCTCAGTTTGCAAATGGACCTCTGGTTTTTAATTTCCAACTTTTCTTTATCTTTCTGACACGCCTAGGTCGTTGTGCGGTCAAAAATAAGAAAAACCTAACACACACACACTAGCACAGTGGTAGTCAGGGTCGATCCGCAGCAGCTTCGTGGTTAGACCAGATGACAGATTACCAACTTGTAGTGTCACGCTACAGTCGGAGGACCTAGTATCTACCTTCTCAGTCACCCAAAAGCAATAACCAAACAAAGTCAAGCCAAGAATAAGCTAAACTCAACTCAAACAAGCCTAGTTACTTTCTGAAATCAAAAGTACATCTCTGAATCAGAAGCAATCAAAGGCATCCAAAACATCCAAATAACACAAGGTATAACCTAAACCAATAGCTACAGTCCAACTGATCAGTTACTGGCCAAATTTCAATACCTAAGCTAACCTAGTTGGCTACTGAATTCAGCAAGGGAAACAGTCCCAAACAAGGTCAAAATAACATCCAAACACAATCTAAACAAACACAATCAAACACAAGCATCAAAACACCGAAAAACAAAGATTAGTTATAACCAAATGATTTTCATTAACCAAAACCGAATTCCAGTGGTCCAATACAGTAACCAATAATATAAAACAGAAAACTAAAGTGCTCAAAGTCAGTGGTTGTCACTCCCAATGACCTTAACTACAAATGCTACTTACTACCAAAAAGAAATTAAACTATAAAACCTGAAATGCCAAAAGATGGTTGCTGAAAACGAATTATTGGAGTCAAAGAGCCTCTACGGTCGATTCTTCACCAGGGTTTTGCTCGGGTTTTCGGCTGAAAACACCTCTATTTTTAGTTGAAATTTCCTGCAGTCGTGCCGCGCATAGATGGATCCCGGGGCACGCGTACTTATCAGATCCCGTTTTCTTGGACTTTGAATTTGGTTCACCGCCTTTGACCCGCGTCGCGCGTTGTTAATTCCCGTGGCACGCGTACGTATTTCCTTGATTTTTCATTCCTTTCCAAACTTCTCCAATTTGCACACTTTTAATCCCTGTTTTCATTCTTTTCTTCCAAACAAGTCCTGACACGAAAAGTGAGAATACAAAGATATATCTGATATAATTTCATCAAGAATAGGGCTCAACAACGCCTAAAATACTTGATATCACTAGGCGTTGTCAAACACCCCACACTTGTGCCTTGCTTGTCCCCTAGCAAGAGAGTTTTTAACAAATTATAATAAAGACTCAAACAATTTTTGACTGTGTTCAGTTTCAAAGCTTATTGCCCTATGAGTTAGAGTGGAATAGTTCGCGAAAACATAATTGAATTGTTCTTTGGAACTCATGGCTTTCTAGAGAACCCTTGATGACAAACTTTCTGTACACAATGAAGTTTACTTACTCATTCAGATTCTAAAGGCCATTAAGGAATTATCCATGACTTTCGATGTTGCCCTCGTAGCGAGATTTCAGAAATACCATCCCAGACCAGACGATCTTAGGTGGCAAGGTGCATAAGCCCCACCCATTTTAGACCTACCGGCTCGAACAACAAAGGCCACATATTGACATTTCCTTCCTAAATTCCAATCCTAAACCAGCTCAATCTTCTAAACTCATAAAACTCAACTTATTTGACTAACTAATAGCATGATCACAAATAAACAGTATTTCTTGAAAAATACTAATGCTATCACAATCACGAAGCATTCGTTTCAAAATTGCAATTTATTAAAAATTTTGAAAAGTTGCTAAAAATTTGAAAAATTGATCATTTCTGCAAAAATTTCAAAAATACTACTCTTTCGATACTCTTTCGACCGTCCACACCCCACACTTAAAACCGTACAACGTCCCCATTGTACAAAAAATTATTTTTAGAACAAGGGAGAAAGAGTTACCCCTTTTTGAACGGTAGATTGCTTGGTGCTCAGTATCATAGGTATAATTACGAACAAACAGAATTCTTGATTTCTGCACTCCGGAGTTGTAGCGCTACAGTGAACACGCCGGTGGTCAAGACAAGTGGAGGGGGCACAGTGACCCCACACTCGTCTGAGACAACTCCTTCTTATTTGGCATAACATGCATGACTCAACAAAACATTAAAAGCAAACATAACAAATATAAAATATAGACATACAAAAGATAAAAGATGTGTCATAGATTAAGTACATATATCAAAAAAATATATAAAAAGAAAAAGTACATCAATCATCATCATGGCAGGTCCCAGATGGACCTGCTCCGTCATCGCCTCCAGAAGGGTGCGGTGGAATGTCATCAAACTGCATCCGGAGCATGATCATCCTCTGAGTCTCTGCCATCCACCGATCATGTGCCTCCCGCGCAGACATCCTCTGGCTATGGTCCCGGATGGCTGCCAGCACCTTGGATAACTGTGGCTGAGGCTGTTGTGCTGGCTCGACAGGTGCTTCCCGCCTCTGTCGTCTCCGGCCCAGCTAGGCATATGTTGGCTGGGGTGCCTGGGGTGGCTTTGTCGGTGCCCGGATGAACTGGCCTGGGCGCTGCTGCTCGATCAGCCTCATCTTCTCCAGAGCTCGTGTCGTAGTGCGAGATGGAGGTAAAGCGGTCAAGGAGGCAGCAACGGGGGCGGTGAGGATCCCGTATGAACGGGCCAGGCTAGTAATGAAATACCCCCGGGCCAATGGACTGCTGGAGGAGGCTCCCGTCGAATGGGTGGATAATGCGACTGCAAGGGCGTAAGGAAGGTGGATGAACCTGGAGGGGTCAAGGAGAGCCCAAAAGAACGTCATGTCCTCCCCAGACACCTTCTCACCCCCTCCCGCTGTATAATGGAGGAGGAGACGATGCGGTGCATGAGACAATGGAGTGGGTCGCGGAGGTGGCTCTCCCGGGAGGTCCCTGCCTCATAGATGACGTTGGACAACAGTGCCCAAACCTCCATGTTGCCAGGCCTCTCCGGCTGGCCCTGAATGCACGCCCCAAAAAACTGTGTGAAGTGGCGGTGTTGAAGATCCGCCGTGGTATATAAGCCCACTCGCCTCCCGAACTCCCGGAGGTTGCACTCCCTCTGTGCCCCTCCCAAACGGAACCGTATAATCCTGGAACGTGGGTCCGATGCCCGAGGTGCGTACTAGATAGTAGATAAGAACTCCAGTAGCAGCTCGATGTAGACTATATCATCCCCGGTGGCCATGATCCTGTCCCAGCCCCGACATGTGAATGAAGCCTCCCCATGAGTCCAAGTGCGATGAAGGAATGGCTCAATCGCACCCCAAAGTCTGGCGTCCCTCAAAATATCCCTATCAATGACCGTCGCCTCGAGAACCCGGCGACCAATCAGTGCGTCTCTCCTCGAACTGTACTCTACTGAACTGGCAGGTCCCTCTGGGAACCGGAGGAAAGCGTGATCTGATCTGAACATGATTTGCACAAAAAGACATAGAGCCACGAAATTTTTTTTCATTCTTAGTCCTTTCTTCACCCCGCACCGCGGCGCGGCCCAAGAGCAAGGGCGCGTCGCGGCGAGCGGCTGTTTGCAAACCCCAATTCTATTTCGCATTTTAACCTGTTTAAACTCGATCCAAACATACCACAAGGTAGCCTAAGTGCCGACTAACTCATCTAGGGTATCTATTTGGCAAAACAAACACCCTATGAGTTAGCATTGGTGATTCTAAGTTTTGAAGTTTTTGAACAAATCACTCAAATTAACTACCTAATCACTAGTTTAAACGAGTAATAGCTAGTTAGAATGACATACCATAGTAGTGCCAAGGAAATGAGCAAGAAAAAACGCGAGAATTTCTTGTTGATCAGAGCTCCGAGTCGTGGTGTATGTGAATAGTGTCACGGCTTACCTTAATATAGGAGAAAACCGACCGATCGATTCCCGCGTCGCGCAATTGCAAGACCCGCGGCGCGCGTGTCACCAAAACAACCCCTACGCATCGGGTTGGTTTACGACCCCACGTCGTGCAAGTAAGAAAACCACGGCGCGGTCATTAAAATTTCAAATTTTTTCACACGACCCCACACTTGCTTTGGACCACTTGTACCTGCAATTAATGATAAGATTTTTCCTAATTATTTCTAAGAAATACAGAACCTAACCTATGACACGATGGGTTGCCTCCCAACAAGCGCTAAGTTTAACGTCTTCAGCCAGACATTGAACACCTCCTTCTATTCTGTTGAAAAATACGATAACTGATCTCCACGAATAAGGTTTTTAAGCCTATTAGTGTGTGACAGATATGTATTTTATCTATAATATGCGGAATAAATAAGAGTTGTGGAATAAAATAAAACGGTAAATCTAAACTAGACAGTATTTAAATAGACAGAAAGCGGTAAATAAAGTAAAAGTTAGAAGTAAAAGGTTAGATGTAATAAACGCCATTATCAACGATAACGTGTTTTTACAATAAATAAAAAGGTTAGAAGTTAGAGGTTAGAAATTAGATGTTAGATGTAATAAACGCCATTACCAACGATAACGTGTTTTTACAATAAATAAAAAAGATTAGAAGTTAAAAGTTAGATGTCTCGGATAAATACAGTCCACATATGTTTTGGTTGTCACGGTTCAATTCGGATGTATTTGAGATTTGGTACAGTTGATTTATAACAGTTTAAATAAATCAATAACGACACGGATAATTTTAAAAGAACTTATCGATAGCTGCGGAAGATAGCGTTTTTCTTGATATGTCGATTTCTTGTTCTTCACGGTAAGATGAGGTTTTGGTGATTTTTGGTGTCAGGTAGAGGTTGTTTAGAGGTTTGGAGTTTGGTGTCGGGTAGAGATTGTTTAGCGGTTTGAAGTTTGGTGTCGGGTGGAGGTTTTGTTTCTTGCGGTTTTGTGGTTTGATCCTCGTTGCCAAATGCAGAAATATCAGAATTTTGAGCTGTTTGGTCGTGGATTAGAGTGTATGGAGCTTGGATAATATGTGTGTGTTGTATGTAAGTCTTGGAATGGCAAGAGGTGAGCTTCAATTTATACTGCTGAACTACAGCCATCGCGTCGCGACCAGAAGGTCCGTCGCGTCGCGAAGGTGCCTGTGTCGGGGTGCTTTTGGTCGGCCACTGGTTAGTGCGTTGGGTTGGTAGTCTCACGATTAGAAAGTTGGTGGTGTCGCGTTGGAGCCTTCGCGTCGCGACCACCCTTACCGTCGCGTCGCGATCGCTGTGGTGATTTGGACTTCTGTCTTTGCTCTTCTTCATGTCGCGACCATAGCTTCTGTCGCGTCGTGATTGCTGTAGCTGGGTGACATTTTTGCATTTTTAAGAATATTTTCTTTTTATCTTGTTCAATCTTGAATCCATGCAACCTGAAATACTGATAATATTTGTTAGAAAACATTTCGACTTATTTCAGTGATGGTCACATAAAAACATAAAAAACATTATTCAACAATTTCCCCCTATGTGATCATTAATGAAATGAGGAGAAAAATGTTTGATTGAAAATTCTTGAAATTTGGATAAAACATTTATAAAACCATATCACTTGTTTTGAAAAATGTAACTAGATTTTACTTATGTTTTGAAAAATGTTTGTCAAGAATATTTGTTTCTGAATCAAGGTTTCATGTTCAATTATCAAAAGGTTTTTGTATATGTACATTCATAATATTCCTTAAGATTTTATAACATTTATAAAGACGACAAGTGATCTTAATAGGTCGATTCAGATGAACTCTCAAAGGTATAGCTTACACTTGACTGAGGTGTTTTGGTTGTTCTGGGTGCAGAACTGGTGTATAATCACTAAAGATGAGTGATATCTCTCAGTTTGAAGGTGTTGACTTATGCTTAATGTGGATTTATACCTATATACTTTAGTCACTTGGTCTTCATATTAGATAATCAATCACATAAGACTGGTTTCGGCATTACTCAGAGGGTTTCTTCATTCATGCCATTGATGTTCACTATCTCTCTGTCGGGAAATACATGTAGAGGGGTTTAGAAATATTCATAGTGCAGTTTGCAACTAAGAATATTCAATTATGAAGGCTACAGTATCCCGGTAAATCATCGGTTTTTGAGAATCTGTTTGTTTGGAAAGTTTTGAGAGATTGTCTGTCTTGATGGATTGTTGTTGTAAATCTTCCTTTTCTTTCTTTGGTGAAGTGTTCACCTTTGTTTTTTTTTTTTTTTGATATGTGCGAATACACATTGTGTAAAAGATATCTGATGTGGTTACCAATTGTGATTGTTGACAGTATTTGTTGGATGTGACTTTGTCGTTTCTTCATTTGTCAGATTTGTTATGCCAGATGATGAATCTTTTCTTTGAAGTGGTTTGATTGAGGATAGGGATAGGTGATATAATAGACAGTTTGTCTAATATATAAGAAAATGAAAGTATCGTCCCTGGTCATTTTGATATCTAAGCAAAAATGAGACTAGCATCACGGTATAAGAGTATAAATCCTATAAGTCATAATGAAAACACCTTTGCTCACAGAAATGAATTCCACTTAGCAGTTAAAGACGAGGCACAATTTCTCACATGGGTTTGGTTTTCATCTGAATCTCCTGATCTTATGTCCTTTTACAGATAAAATCGTTATAATTGAAATAAATTCAAAGGGAATAGGAGAATGTACATAACAAAAATGTTTGAAATTTGAACCTTCTCTTTAATTAAGAATCAATATAACTGAGAACATTCATCGAGCATAAGTATCTGAAAATTTAGTCAAGAAGATGTTAATCACATGGTTCTATAAAAGCTTATTATGACAAGTCTTTTATTGTATTTTTGAAGATTTGTTTTTCTGAATGGTTTTTTTTTTTTTTTTTTTGGAAATTATGGTTATTTGAATGTTTTTGGAAAAAAAATTTTTGGTTATGAAAGTAAACACTCTTTTGTACAAACAAAAAGTAAGAGATTAGGGATGGATGTTATCTGGATTCAACATTCCTAGACGGCCTAGGAAGTATTGAAACTTGGTTTCGTCTAGAGCCTTAGTAAAGACATCGGCAATTTGATCTTTTGTGTTTATGAAGTGCAATTCGATATGACCTTTTTGAATATTATCTTTGAGGAAATGATATCGAATGTCGATGTGCTTTGTCATGGAATGGTGCACGGGATTGTGAGAAATGGCAATAGCGCTGGTTGAGTCACAAAATATTGGAATTTGTGAGACTTTGTAGCCATAGTCACGTAATTGAGTTTGCATCCACATGACTTGTGAACAGCAGCTTGCGGCAGCTACATATTCAGCTTCTGCGGTTGAAGTGGACACGCATGATTGTTTCTTTGAAGTCCAACTTAGAAGTCTGCCTCCTAGAAATTGGCAAGAACCAGATGTGCTTTTTCTGTCTAGTCTGCATCCTCCATAGTCGGAGTCGGTGAAGGCATTAAGCTGAAAATCAGAGTTAGCTAATACCAAAGGCCAAGAGATGGAGTTCCTTTAAGATATTTGAAAATTCTTTTCACAGCTATGACATGAGATTCCATAGGATTGGCTTGGTATCTGGCACAGACACATGTAGAAAACATGATGTCGGGTCTGCTGGCTGTGAGGTATAGGAGTGATCCTATCATTCCTCGATATTTCTTTTGATCAACAGGCTTGCCATTTAAGTCTGCATCTAATTTGTAACCAAGGGACATTGGGGTTTTAGCTGTATTGGATTTGTCAAGAGAAAAACGAGTTAGAAGATTTTTGACATAATTTTCTTGATTGATGAAAATTCCATCTGATGATTGTTTGACTTGTAGTCCAAGAAAAGTAGTCATTTCTCCTATCATGCTCATCTCAAATTTGCTCTTCATCAAATCTGCAAACTTGATACTCAAGGATTCATCAGTAGAACCGAAAATAATGTCATCGACATATATTTGAACGATTAACAGATGTTTATAAAAAATTTATGAAAGAGAGTTTGATCAATTGAACCTCTTTTGAATCCTGATTCTTCTAGAAATGTTGACAATGTTGAATACCAGGCTCGAGGTGCTTGTTTTAAGCCATAAACTGCTTTTTGTAACTAAAAACTGTGATTTGGGAACTGTGGATCTTCAAAACCTGGAGGTTGTTGAATATACACATCACGATCAATCTCTCGATGTAAAAATGCACATTTTACATCCATTTGGTAAACTTTGAAGTTCTTGTGTGCTGCATATGCTAGAAAGACACGAATGGCTTCGAGTCTTGCAACTGGAGCATAAGTTTCATCGTAATCGATTCCTTCTTGTTGAGAATAGCCCTTGACAACAAGTCTTGCTTTGTTTCGACAAACTATGCCTTGATCATCAGTTTTGTTTCTGAAAACCCATCTTGAACCTACTACAGTAACATCGGGAGGAGTAGGAACAAGATCCCATACTTGGTTTCTTTCGAATTCAGCTAGTTATTCTTGCATGGCTTTGACCCAGTCTGGATCTTTGAGAGCTGAATGGATGGTTTTGGGTTCTGTCATGGATAAGAATGCTCCGTATAAACATTCGTTTGAGGAAGCGGCTCTTGTTTGAATACCAGAATTGGGATCTCCTATGATTTGTTCTATAGGATGATTCTTGGTCCATTTGTTTAGGCGAGTTTTTTCAGGTATTTCGATTGGTGTTTCTATGTCCCATTGTTCTTCATGGTCAGGTGATTCTATTGGGAATAGATTTTGGTTGTTGTCAGATATGTCTTTTTGGATTATAGGGTGAGAATGAGGTAAAGAAGGTTCCCCCATAGATGATGCACTGGGATCATTTTGGACTGGTGGATTGGGAGTGTTCAAAGAGGGATTTAGTGTTAGTAATTCCCCCTCAACTTGATCTGCATTTTCTTGGTTTGATTGTGAAGTTTCTACATCGGAGGTTCCTGTAGGAATTGTAGAAGATGTTAGAAATTCAGAACTATAAGCGGTTTTGGGTTGTTCAAAAAGTAAATCAAGATCGATTTCTATGTCCGTAGATGGATTTTGTTGAATTGAATTTTGAAAAATATTATCGATCATTTTAGAACCAAAATGTTTACGATCCAATTTCCTGACATAAAATTCATCGAAATGAATATCGGTACTTTCTTCAATTACTCTAGTACGTTTATTCAGTACTCGATAAGCAGCTGAGGTAAAGGAGTAACCAAGGAAAACTCCTTCGTCTGATCTTGATTCAAATTTTGAAAGGTGATCTTTGTTATTCTTTATGAAGCATCGACAACCAAAAATATGAAAGAATTTGATGTTTGGTTTTCGATTGTTAATGACTTCATATGGTGTTTTATGAAGTTGTTTATGGATTAAAGAACGATTTTGAGTGTAGCAAGCATTGGCTATTGCTTCTGCCCAGAAGTATTGTGGCAGATCAGCAAAGATGAGCATTGATCTTGCAGCTTCGCACAGAGTTCGGTTCTTTCTTTCAACAACGCCGTTTTGTTGAGGAGTGTAAGGGGCTGAGAAGTTGTGTTCGATGCCTTTGTTTTTGAGAAATGAGTCTAGAGTTATGTTTTTGAACTCTAAACCATTGTCACTTCGGATTCTTCGAACTGGTCGCTTGAGCTTTAATTCAATCTGTTTGATGAAGTTGATCATTTCTTCAGGTGCTTCTGACTTTAGCCTTAAAAAGAAAACCCAAGTAAAGCGTGAGTAATCATCAATAATAACAAGGATGTATTTCTTCCTTTTTATGCTTTGGGTTTTTGCAGGGCCGCAAAGATCAATGTGCAGTAATTCTAGTGGTTCGGATACACTAGATTCAGGAATGCTTTTATGAGAGGATTTGGACAGTTTTCCTGCTTCACAATCTGCACAAAGAGTTTCATTATCATGTTTCAGAAGTGGCAGTCCGCGAACAAGATCATTTGCAATCAACTTGTTGATGTAGCCGAAGTTGAGATGGGAAAGACGACGATGCCACAACCAACTAATATCAGCAGAAGCTTTGGACAGGAGACAGATGTCTGGTTTTCCATATATAAGGTCCATATCTAGTGGATACATGTTGCCTAGACGATCAGAATTAACTAGAATGGCTTTGGTCTTGGCATCCGTGATTATGCTTCGTTGTTTGGTGAAAAGAACTTCATGATTGTTGTCACAAAGTTGTGATACGCTGATTAGGTTGTGTTTCAGTCCGTCAACGTAGGCTACTTTCTTGATGGTGAAGTGACCATTTGTTATGTTTCCATAACCTTTGATTCTTGCAGTCATGTTATTTCCAAAAGTCACATCTTGTTTGGATTCTGTGGGTTTGAAGTCTCGTAGAAAGCTTTGGTTTCCTGTCATATGCTTGGAGCAGCCACTATCGATATACCATGTGCCATCCTTGGGCTCTCCAGCACAAAATGCCTGCAATTAGACAGAAATTTTAGGTACCCAAACCATGGTGGGTCCTGATTTGTTAATGGTTTTTGATAATTTGGAATCATTGTAGTATTTGTTGATTGGACGGAACGGTTGAGGTTTAAGTTGATTTATTAGGTTTTCCCAAAGTGAGATTTGTTTTTGAAAACCTGTCATTTGAAATGATTTCTGATTTTGTGAAAAGTATCCTATATGTGAAGATCTGTTTGATAACCTTTCTTTGTATCTGGGATCTGAATGGTTTTGGAAAACACTTTGATGATGGAATGGAATTTGGTGAAATGAAGGTTTCTGAAAGTTCCTTGAGAGATTAAAGTTTATCTCTTGAAAGCGATTTTGAATTGGTTTTTGAAACGGTTTTTGTTTTGGATTAAAGGTCTGTTTTTGTGGCACAGCGCTTGGTTTCAAAGGTTTTTCTTTGAAAACAATGGGCCTGCTTTGTTCTTTTGGTTTACAGACAGCTTGAATGGTTTGTTTATTTGTCTGTTGTTTCTTTGAATACTTTTGTCCCAGATTATTCTTTCCAATAAAGGTTGAGTTTAAAGAGGGAAAGACAGTTGGAACAGAAGTACTGCCATTTTGATGATCAGAATTTTCTCCATTTAAGAAATTTTCAAGTTTGATTGTGCCATCATTTATTGTTAGTTTAGTAGATCTCAATTGATGAGTTACTGAACTAGCAGAGTCTGATTCAGATTTTAAGACTCTTTTGAAAGACTTTTTGGAAACAGTGAAAGCAGTATCATCTGGGCTACAGTTGATAACTGTTTCGTCATCTGAATCGTCCTCATTAGCAGATAAGAAAAAATCTGGTAGAGGCGATTTAGAGTTTTCACAAATTGTTCCATTTTTCTTTTCAGTCTCTTCATTTTCAAAAGATTCTCTTCCAATTCCCGGTTTATAATTCGTATCAATTTTGCCAGTTCCTAAGTTATTTGCTTTAGTGAAAACATCATCACTCAATTTTCTGGCAATATTGATAGACTCCAGTTTTCCTTGAAATCTTTGATTTTCGGATTCAAGAAATTTGATTTGCTTTGAAGAATCATCTAGTTTTAGAATTAAACTAGTGTTTTTGTCAGTTAAGTCTTGAACTTTTTGTTTTAACTGAAGGACTTCCTTTTCTAATGTATCTTTTATTTCAGATGAAATAACAGATTGATTTTTTATTTCTAAGTCCCTTTTTTGTTTTAGAGCTTCATTTAATTGTTCTAGGATGTGATTATTTTCTTCAGATTTTCGTTCAATGTCTCTTTCAAGTTTGTCTCTAGTCCTTGTAGATTCTCCAAATCTGAGTTGCAAGGTATTGTTGAATAATGTTTTTTATGTTTTTATGTGACCATCACTGAAATAAGTCGAAATGTTTTCTAACAAATATTATCAGTATTTCAGGTTGCATGGATTCAAGATTGAACAAGATAAAAAGAAAATATTCTTAAAAATGCAAAAATGTCACCCAGCTACAGCAATCACGACGCGACAGAAGCTATGGTCGCGACATGAAGAAGAGCAAAGACAGAAGTCCAAATCACCACAGCGATCGCGACGCGACGGTAAGGGTGGTCGCGACGCGAAGGCTCCAACGCGACACCACCAACTTTCTAATCGTGAGACTACCAACCCAACGCACTAACCAGTGGCCGACCAAAAGCACCCCGACACAGGCACCTTCGCGACGCGACGGACCTTCTGGTCGCGACGCGATGGCTGTAGTTCAGCAGTATAAATTGAAGCTCACCTCTTGCCATTCCAAGACTTACATACAACACACACATATTATCCAAGCTCCATACACTCTAATCCACGACCAAACAGCTCAAAATTATGATATTTCTGCATTTGGCAACGAGGATCAAACCACAAAACCGCAAGAAACAAAACCTCCACCCGACACCAAACTTCAAACCGCTAAACAATCTCTACCCGACACCAAACTCCAAACCTCTAAACAACCTCTACCTGACACCAAAAATCACCAAAACCTCATCTTACCGTGAAGAACAAGAAATCGACATATCAAGAAAACCGCTATGTTGAAAAATACGATTACTGATCTCCACGAATAAGGTTTTTAAGCCTATTACTGTGTGACAGATATGTATTTTATCTATAAGTTGCGGAATAAAATAAAACGGTAAATCTAAACTAGACAGTATTTAAATAGACAGAAAGCGGTAAATAAAGTAAATGTTAGGAGTTAGAGGTTAGATGTAATAAACGCCATTATCAACGATAAAGTGTTTTTACAATAAATAAAAAGGTTAGAAGTTAGAAGTTAGAAGTTAGATGTCTCGGTTAAATACAGTCCTCATATGTTTTCGTTGTCAAGGTTCAATTCGGATGTATTGTATATTTGGTACAGTTGATTTATAACAGTTTGAATAAATCAATAACGACACAAATAATTTCAAAAGAACTTATCGATAGCTGATGAAGATGGCGTTTGTTGAAAAATACGATAACTGATCTCCACGAACAAGGTTTTTTAAGCCTATTACCGTGTGACAGATATGTATTTTATCTATAATTTGCGGAATAAATAAAAGCGGTAAATCTAAACTAGACAGTATTTAAATAGACAGAAAGCGGTAAATAAAGTAAATGTTAGGAGTTAGAGGTTAGATGTAATAAACGCCATTATCAACGATAACGTGTTTTTACAATGAATAAAAAGGTTAGAAGTTAGAAGTTAGATGTAATAAACGCCATTATCAACGATAACGTGTTTTTACAATAAATAAAAAGGTTAGAAGTTAGAAGTTAGATGTCTCGGTTAAATACAGTCCTCATATGTTTTGGTTGTCAAGGTTCAATTCGGATGTATTGGATATTTGGTACAGTTGATTTATAACAGTTTGAATAAATCAAAAACGACACAAATAATTTCAAAAGAACTTATCGATAGCTGATGAAGATGGCGTTTTCTTTGAAGCGTCGATTCTCGTTCTTTACGGTAGGATGAGGTTTGGTAGTTTTTGGTGTTTGGTGAAATGGGTTTTTGGTGTCAGTTTAATTGAGATGCACGGGTTTTTGTGGTTGGTTTTCTTGGTGTATGTATTTGGTAGAGGGTGTGTAGGTTTTGTAGTTTGGTATTCGGGTTGAGGTTGTTTAGAGGTTTGAAGTTTGGTGTCGGGTAGAGGTTTTGTTTGGTGTCGGGTAGAGGTTTTGTATGGTGTTGGGTAGAGGTTTTGTTTGGTGTCGGGTAGAGTATGGGTGTAGCGGTTTGATCGATGTTTGTTTGGACGTGGATTTTCTTTGTTTGAAAAGAGTTTTCTTGAGCGTTTTGGCAGGTTTTCTTGCTCTTTGGACGTAGGATAATATTGGTGCTTGAGTGGGTATGTGTGGTGTAAGTTATTTTCTGCACAAGAATGGCAAGAGGTTTGCATCTTATTTATAGTCACTGAACACACAGCGTTCGCGTCGCGACCATATGGTCCGTCGCGTCGCGAAGCTGCTCGGCTGGTGGTCGGTGCGCTTTTTGTCGGGTCAGTGCGTCTTCGCTGGTATGTCGAGCTTTTCGTCGCGTTTCCTTTTGGTCGCGTTGCTTTTGGTCGCGTCACGAAGGATGGTGCGTTGGTAGTCTCGCGATTAGAAAGTTGGTGGTGTCACGTTAGAGCTTCTCGCTGGATGTCTTCGCGTCGCGACCATCACCTTCGTCGCGTCGCGAGCGCTGTAGGTTTTTGGTCTTCTGTCTTTGTTTCTTTTTCACGTCGCGACCACTATGCCTGTCGCGTCGTGATTGCTGTAGCAGTTTGATATTTTGTATTTTGCTCTTTGGTTTGTAGCTTTACTTCCTCAGGTTTGGATGTTTTCTCAAAGTTTCTCGGGTCTTGATTTATTCTTGTTTTTGATCTCGAATTCACGCAATCTGAAATAAACTGATAATATTTGTTAGATAATAACAGTTCATCTTATTTCAGTGATTGTCACATACAAAAATATATTTTTCAACAATTTCCCCCTATGTGATCATTACTGAAATAAGAACAGATTAAAAGATAAGGTTGAAGATTCTTGTAATTTGGATAAAACATTTATAAAACCATATCACTTGTTTTGAAAGAGTGTGACTAGATTTTACTTATGTTTTGAAAAATGTTTGTCAAGAATATTTGTTTCTGAATCAAAGTCTCTAGTTCGATTATCAAAAGGTTTTTGTATATGTATTTTCATAATATTCCTTAAGATTTTATAGCATTTATAAAGACGACAAGTGATCTTAATAGGTCGATTCAGATGAACGCTCACAGGTATAGCTCACACTTGACTGAGGTGTTTGTTTGTTCTGGGTGCAGAACGGGTGTATAATCACTAAAGATGAGTGATATCTCTCAGTTTGAAGGTGTTGACTTATGCTTAATGTGGATTTATACCTATATACTTTAGTCACTTGGTCTTCATTTTAGATAATCAATCACATAAGACTGGTTTCGGCATAACTCAGAGGGTTTCTTCATTCATGCCATTGATGTTCACTCTCTCTCCGTTGGGAAATACATGTAGAGGGGTTTAGAAATTTTCATAGTGCAGTTTGCAACTAAGAATATTCAATTATGAAGGCTACAGTATCCCGGTAAATCTTTGGTTTTGATAGCTATAATTGATAAAGCTTTTGAGAATTCGTTGCTTGAGAGATGTCTGTCTTGATGGATTTGTTGTTTGTAAATCTTCCTTTTGGTGAGGAGTTTACCTTTGTCTTTATTTTTCCTTGATTTGTGTGAATACACATTGTGTAAAAGATATCTGATGTAGTTACCAATTGTGATTTTGTTGACAGCTTTTGTTGGATAAGACTTTGTCGTTTCTTCATTTGTCAGATTCGTTATGCCAGATGATGAAGCTTTTCTTTGAAGTGGTTTGATTGAGAATAGGGATATGTGATATAATAGACATTTTGTCTAATATATAAGGAAATGAAGGTATCGTCCCTGGTTATTTTGATATCTAAGCAAAAATGAGACTAGCATCACGGTATAAGAGTATAAATCCTATAAGTCATAATGAAAACACCTTTGCTCACAGAAATGAATTCCACTTAGCAGTTACAGACGAGGCACAATTTCTCACATGGGTTTGGTTTTCATCTGAATCTCCTGATCTTATGTCCCTTAATTGATAAAATCGTTATAATTGAAATAAATTCAAAGGGAATAGGAGAATGTACATAACGAAGATTTTGAGATTTGAACCTTCACTTTAATTTAAGAATCAATATGACTGAGAACATTCATCAAGCATAAGTATCTGAAAATTTAGTCAAGAAGATATTAATCACATGGTTTTATAAAAACTTTTAAAAGGATAAAACTTTATTCAAATTTTTTTTTTTTTTGTGATTTTTGATTATGTGGATGTTTTTGGTAAATTTTGGTTTGCGGGTGAGAATGGGGTAACGAGAGTTCCCCCATAAATGATGCACTGGGATCATTTTGGATAGGTAGATTGGGATTATTTTAGAGAGGAATTTGGTTTTGGTGGTTCTCCCATAAATGATGCATTGGGATCATTTGGATAGGTGGATTGGGGTGTTTTAGGAGGGTTCTGGTTTTGGTGGTTCCCCCTCGACTGGATCCGCATCATTTTGGTTTGATTGTGAAGTTTCTGCATCGGAGGTAGTGTGGGTTTGAAGTCTTGTAGAAGGCTATGGTTTGTTGTCATATGCTTGGAACGGCCACTATCGATATACCATGTGTCATCCTTGGGCTCTCCAGCACAAAGTACCTGCAATTAGACAGAAAGTTTAGGTACCCAAACCATGGTTGGTCCTGATTTGTTAATGGTTTTCGGTGATTTGAAATTATTATGGTTTCTGTTAATTGGACGAAGTGGTTGAGGCTTGATTTGACTTATCAGATTTTCCCAATTTAAGATTTGTTTTTGAAAACCTGTCATTTGAAATGGTCTTTGATTTTGTGAAAGATATCCTATATGTGAAGATCCGTTTGATAACCTTTCTTTGTATCTGTGATTTGGATGATTTTGAAAAACATTATGATGATGGAATGGAATTTGGTGAAATGATGATTTCTGAAAATTCCTTGAGAGATTGAAGTTTATCTCTTGAAAGCAACTTTGAATTGGTTTTTGAAAAGGTTTTTGTTTTGGATTCAAAGTTTGTTTTTGTGGCACAGAAGCTGGTTTTAAAGGTTTCTTTTGGGTTTGTTTGAAAACTTTGGGTTTGCCTTGTTCCTTTTGAAGAGCAATTGGTTTAGAGGTACTGCCTTTCTCGTAAAAGGAGTTTTGGTTGGTAATTTGGATTTGATGGGTTGAAGACCTATTAGTGAAAGATCTTTTGGAAACAGTGAAATCAGTATCATCTGGGTTACAGTTGATAACTGTTTCGTCGTCTGAATTTTCCTCATTAACAGATGTGGATAGATCTGTTAGAGTTGATTCAGAGTTTTCACTGTTAGTCCTGGTTTCTTGTTTGGCTTGTTCGATTTTGAAAGATTCTCTTCCTAATCCAGGTCTGTAATTTGTATCGATTTTGCCAGATCCTAAGGATGTCGCTTTGATGAAAATATCATCACTTAGCTTTCTAGCAAGATTGATAGAATCCAGTTTTCCTTGAAATCTTTGATTCTCGGATTCAAGAAGTTTGATTTGTTTTGAAGAATCATCTAATTTCAAAATCAAACTAGTGTTTGTGTCAGTTAAATCTTGAATTTTTAGTTTTAACTGAAGGACTTCTATTTCTAAGGTATCTTTTATTTCAGATGGAAAAACAGATTGATTTTTTATTTCCAAGTCCTTTTTTTGGTTTAGAGCTTCATTTAATTGATCTAAGACGTGATTATATTCTTCTGATTTTCGTTCGACGTCTCTTTCAAGTTTGTCTCTAGTCTTTGTTGATTCTCCAAATCTGAGTTGCAAGGTTTGTAATTCAGATTTGTAGATATCAGATTTGACTATTGTGTCATGATATAGTTTGAGATCAGCTTTCAAACTGTTCTCAATCTTAGTCATGTGGGACTCAAATGGTGTTCTTGAAAGACCGATTTCTGAGATCATAGACCATACCTGATCGATGACATATGGAGCTCTTGAGTAGGTTGTGGAAGACATTTTTGGGTTGTCCCTTTTTTTTTGAAAATTTTAAGATTTTAATAATTTTTTTTTTTTTTAATTTTTTTTTTTTTTTTGAACAAGTGATATTAAGATGAAATTTTTAAAGGAAACTTATTGGTGGTTTATAAAAACGCTACACAAAAGTTCACGACAAAAATTTCAGATTAAATCACACGAGCTCTGATACCAATTGTTGAAAAATACGATAACTGATCTCCACGAACAAGGTTTTTTAAGCCTATTACCGTGTGACAGATATGTATTTTATCTATAATTTGCGGAATAAATAAAAGCGGTAAATCTAAACTAGACAGTATTTAAATAGACAGAAAGCGGTAAATAAAGTAAATGTTAGGAGTTAGAGGTTAGATGTAATAAACGCCATTATCAACGATAACGTGTTTTTACAATGAATAAAAAGGTTAGAAGTTAGAAGTTAGATGTAATAAACGCCATTATCAACGATAACGTGTTTTTACAATAAATAAAAAGGTTAGAAGTTAGAAGTTAGATGTCTCGGTTAAATACAGTCCTCATATGTTTTGGTTGTCAAGGTTCAATTCGGATGTATTGGATATTTGGTACAGTTGATTTATAACAGTTTGAATAAATCAAAAACGACACAAATAATTTCAAAAGAACTTATCGATAGCTGATGAAGATGGCGTTTTCTTTGAAGCGTCGATTCTCGTTCTTTACGGTAGGATGAGGTTTGGTAGTTTTTGGTGTTTGGTGAAATGGGTTTTTGGTGTCAGTTTAATTGAGATGCACGGGTTTTTGTGGTTGGTTTTCTTGGTGTATGTATTTGGTAGAGGGTGTGTAGGTTTTGTAGTTTGGTATTCGGGTTGAGGTTGTTTAGAGGTTTGAAGTTTGGTGTCGGGTAGAGGTTTTGTTTGGTGTCGGGTAGAGGTTTTGTATGGTGTTGGGTAGAGGTTTTGTTTGGTGTCGGGTAGAGTATGGGTGTAGCGGTTTGATCGATGTTTGTTTGGACGTGGATTTTCTTTGTTTGAAAAGAGTTTTCTTGAGCGTTTTGGCAGGTTTTCTTGCTCTTTGGACGTAGGATAATATTGGTGCTTGAGTGGGTATGTGTGGTGTAAGTTATTTTCTGCACAAGAATGGCAAGAGGTTTGCATCTTATTTATAGTCACTGAACACACAGCGTTCGCGTCGCGACCATATGGTCCGTCGCGTCGCGAAGCTGCTCGGCTGGTGGTCGGTGCGCTTTTTGTCGGGTCAGTGCGTCTTCGCTGGTATGTCGAGCTTTTCGTCGCGTTTCCTTTTGGTCGCGTTGCTTTTGGTCGCGTCGCGAAGGATGGTGCGTTGGTAGTCTCGCGATTAGAAAGTTGGTGGTGTCACGTTAGAGCTTCTCGCTGGATGTCTTCGCGTCGCGACCATCACCTTCGTCGCTTCGCGAGCGCTGTAGGTTTTTGGTCTTCTGTCTTTGTTTCTTTTTCACGTCGCGACCACTATGCCTGTCGCGTCGTGATTGCTGTAGCAGTTTGATATTTTGTATTTTGCTCTTTGGTTTGTAGCGTTACTTCCTCAGGTTTGGATGTTTTCTCAAAGTTTCTCGGGTCTTGATTTATTCTTGTTTTTGATCTCGAATTCACGCAATCTGAAATAAACTGATAATATTTGTTAGATAATAACAGTTCATCTTATTTCAGTGATTGTCACATACAAAAATATGTTTTTCAACAGCGTTTTCTTTGAAGCGTCGATTCTCGTTCTTTACGGTAGGATGAGGTTTGGTAGTTTTTGGTGTTTGGTGAAATGGGTTTTTGGTGTCGGTTTAATTGAGATGCACGGGGTTTTTGTGGTTTAGTTTTCGTGTATGTATTTGGTAGTGGGTGTGTAGGTTTTGTAGTTTGGTATTCGGGTTGAGGTTGTTTAGAGGTTTGAAGTTTGGTGTCTGGTAGAGGTTTTGTTTGGTGTCGGGTAGAGTATGGGTGTAGCGGTTTTGTTTGGATGTGGATTTTCTTTGTTTAAAAAGAGTTTTCTTGAGAGTTTTGGTAGGTTTTTTGCTCTTTGGACGTAGGGTAATATTGGTGCTTGAAGGGTATGGTGTGGTGTATGATTTTCTGCACAAGAATGGCAAGAGGTTTGCATCTTATTTATAGTCACTGAACACAGGCATCGCGTCGCGACCACCCTTGCCGTCGCGTCGCGAGGGTGCGTCACCGTGTTGCTTTTGGTCGGCCACTGGTTAGTGCGTTAGGTTGGTAGTCTCGCGATCATGGAGTGGTTGGTGTCGCGTCCAGGCTCTTCGCGTCGGGGGTCTTTGCGTCGCGACCACCATCTCCGTCGCGTCGCGATCGCTGTGTAGTTTTGGTCTTCTGCTTTGCTTCTTCTTCACGTCGCGACCACTATGTCTGTCGCGTCGTGATTGCTGTAGCAGTGTGATATTTTGTATTTTGCTCTTTGGTTTGTAGCGTTACTTCCTCAGGTTTGGATGTTTTCTCAAAGTTTCTCGGGTCTTGATTTATTCTTGTTTTTGATCTTGAATTCATGCAACCTGAAATACTGATAATATTTGTTAAAAAACATTTCGACTTATTTCAGTGATGGTCACATAAAAACATAAAAACATTATTCAACAATTTCCCCCTATGTGATCATTAATGAAATGAGGAGAAAAATGTTTGATTGAAAATTTTTGAAATTTGGATAAGACATTTATAAAACCATATCACTTGTTTTGAAAAAGTGTGACTAGATTTTACTTATGTTTTGAAAAATGTTTGTCAAGAATATTTGTTTCTGAATCAAGGTTTTATGTTCAATTATCAAAAGGTTTTTTGTATATGTACTTTCATAATATTCCTTAAGATTTTATAACATTTATAAAGACGACAAGTGATCTTGATAGGTCGATTCAGATGAACTCTCATAGGTATAGCTCACACTTGACTGAGGTGTTTTGGTTGTTCTGGGTGCAGAACGGGTGTATAATCACTAAAGATGAGTGATATCTCTCAGTTTGAAGGTTTTGACTTATGCTTACTGTGGATTTATACCTATATACGTTAGTTACTTGGTCTTCATATTAGATAATCAATCACATAAGACTGGTTTCGGCATTACTTAGAGGGTTTCTTCATTCATGCCATTGATGTTCACTCTCTCTCCGTCGGGAAATACATGTAGAGGGGTTTAGAAATATTCATAGTGCAGTTTGCAACTAAGAATATTCAATTATGAAGGCTACAGTATCCCGGTAAATCATCGGTTTTTGAAAAATGTTTGTTTGGAAAGTTTTGAGAGATGTCTGTCTTGATGGATTGTTGTTGTAAATCTTCTTTTTCTTTCTTTGGTGAAGTGTTCACCTTTGTTTATATCTTTTCTTGATTTGTGCGAATACACATTGTGTAAAAGATATCTGATGTGGTTACCAAATGTGATTTGTTGACAGTATTTGTTGGATGTGACTTTGTCGTTTCTTCATTTGTCAGATTTATTATGCCAGATGATGAAGCTTTTCTTTGAAGTGGTTTGATTGAGGATAGGGATAGGTGATATAAAAGACAGTTTGTCTGATATATAAGAAAATGATTGTATCGTCCCTGGTCATCTTGATATCTAAGCAAAAATGAGACTAGCATCACGGTATAAGAGTATAAATCCTATAAGTCATAATGAAAACACCTTTGCTCACAGAAATGAATTCCACTTAGCATTTAAAGACGAGGCACAAATTCTCACATGGGTTTGGTTTTCATCTGAATCTCCTGATCTTATGTCCCTTAATAGATAAAATCGTTATAATTGAAATAAATTCAAAGGGAATAGGAGAATGTACATAACACAAATGTTTGAAATTTGAACCTTCTCTTTAATTAAGAATCAATATAACTGAGAACATTCATCGAGCATAAGCATCTGAAAATTTAGTCAAGAAGATATTAATCACATGGTTTTATAAAAACTTTTAAAAGGATAAAACTTTATTCAATTTTTTTTGTGATTTTTGATTTTGTGGATGTTTTTGAAAAATTTGGTTATTTGAATGTTTTTGGTAAATTTCGGTTTGGGGGTGAGAATGGGGTAACGAGAGTTCCCCCATAAATGATGCACTGGGATCATTTTGGATAGGTAGATTGGGATTGTTTAAAGAGGAATTTGGTTTTGGTGGTTCTCCCATAAATGATGCATTGGGATCATTTGGACAGGTGGATTGGGGTGTTTTAGGAGGGTTCTGGTTTTGGTGGTTCCCCCTCGACTGGATCCGCATCATTTTGGTTTGATTGTGAATTTTCTGCATCGGAGGTAGTGTGGGTTTGAAGTCTTGTAGAAGGCTATGGTTTGTTGTCATATGCTTGGAACGGCCACTATCGATATACCATGTATCATCCTTGGGCTCTCCAGCACAAAGTACCTGCAATTAGACAGAAAGTTTAGGTACCCAAACCATGGTGGGTCCTGACTTGTTAATGGTTTTCGGTGATTTGAAATCATTATGGTTTCTGTTATTTGGACGAAGTGGTTGAGGCTTGATTTGACTTATCAGATTTTCCCAATTTAAGATTTGTTTTTGAAAACCTGTCAGTTGAAATGGTCTTTGATTTTGTGAAAGATATCCTATATGTGAAGATCCGTTTGATAACCTTTCTTTGTATCTGTGATTTGGATGATTTTGAAAAACATTATGATGATGGAATGGAATTTGGTGAAATGATGATTTCTGAAAATTCCTTGAGAGATTGAAGTTTATCTCTTGAAAGCAACTTTGAATTGGTTTTTGAAAAGGTTTTTGTTTTGGATTCAAAGTTTGTTTTTGTGGCACAGAAGCTGGTTTTAAAGGTTTCTTTTGGGTTTGTTTGAAAACTTTGGGTTTGCCTTGTTCCTTTTGAAGAGCAATTGGTTTAGAGGTACTGCCTTTCTCGTAAAAGGAGTTTTGGTTGGTAATTTGGATTTGATGGGTTGAAGACCTATTAGTGAAAGATCTTTTGGAAACAGTGAAATCAGTATCATCTGGGTTACAGTTGATAACTGTTTCGTCGTCTGAATTTTCCTCATTAACAGATGTGGATAGATCTGTTAGAGTTGATTCAGAGTTTTCACTGTTAGTCCTGGTTTCTTGTTTGGCTTGTTCGATTTTGAAAGATTCTCTTCCTAATCCAGGTCTGTAATTTGTATCGATTTTTCCAGATCCTAAGGATGTCGCTTTGATGAAAATATCATCACTTAGCTTTCTAGCAAGATTGATAGAATCCAGTTTTCCTTGAAATCTTTGATTCTCGGATTCAAGAAGTTTGATTTGTTTTGAAGAATCATCTAATTTCAAAATCAAACTAGTGTTTGTGTCAGTTAAATCTTTAATTTTTAGTTTTAACTGAAGGACTTCTATTTCTAAGGTATCTTTTATTTCAGATGGAAAAACAGATTGATTTTTTATTTCTAAATCATTTTTTTGTTTTAGAGCTTCATTTAATTGATCTAAGACGTGATTATATTCTTCTGATTTTCGTTCGACGTCTCTTTCAAGTTTGTCTCTAGTCCTTGTTGATTCTCCAAATCTGAGTTGCAAAGTTTGTAATTCAGATTTGCAGATATCAGATTTGACTATTGTGTCATGATATAGTTTGAGATCAGCTTTCAAACTGTTCTCAATCTTAGTCATGTGGGACTCAAATGGTGTTTTTGAAAGACCGATTTCTGAGATCATAGACCATACCTGATCGATGACATATGGAGCTCTTGAGTAGGTTGTGGAAGACATTTTTGGGTTTTGTTTTTGTTTTTGTTTTTGTTTTTTTTTTTTTTTAAATATATATTTTTTTTTGAACAAGTGATATTAAGATGAAATTTTTAAAGAAAACTTATTGGTGGTTTATAAAAACGCTACACAAAAGTTCTCAACAAAAATTTCAAAGTAAATCACACAAGCTCTGATACCAATTGTTGAAAAATACGATTACTGATCTCCACGAATAAGGTTTTTAAGCCTATTACTGTGTGACAGATATGTATTTTATCTATAAGTTGCGGAATAAAAGAAAACGGTAAATCTAAACTAGACAGTATTTAAATAGACAGAAAGCGGTAAATAAAGTAAATGTTAGGAGTTAGAGGTTAGATGTAATAAACGCCATTATCAACGATAAAGTGTTTTTACAATAAATAAAAAGGTTAGAAGTTAGAAGTTAGAAGTTAGATGTCTCGGTTAAATACAGTCCTCATATGTTTTCGTTGTCAAGGTTCAATTCGGATGTATTGTATATTTGGTACAGTTGATTTATAACAGTTTGAATAAATCAATAACGACACAAATAATTTCAAAAGAACTTATCGATAGCTGATGAAGATGGCGTTTTCTTTGAAGCGTCGATTCTCGTTCTTTACGGTAGGATGAGGTTTGGTAGTTTTTGGTGTTTGGTGAAATGGGTTTTTTGGTGTCGGTTTAATTGAGATGCATGGGGTTTTTGTGGTTTAGTTTTCATGTATGTATTTGGTAGTGGGTGTGTAGGTTTTGTAGTTTGGTATTCGGGTTGAGGTTTTTTAGAGGTTTGGAGTTTGGTGTCGGGTAGAGGTTTTGTTTGGTGTCGGGTAGAGGTTTTGTTTGGTGTCGGGTAGAGGTTTTGTATGGTGTTGGGTAGAGGTTTTGTTTGGTGTCGGGTAGAGTATGGGTGTAGCGGTTTTGTTTGGATGTGGATTTTCTTTGGTTGAAAAGAGTTTTCTAGATAGTTTTGGCAGGTTTTTCACTATTTGGACGTAGGGTAATATTGGTGCTTGAAGGGTATGGTGTGGTGTATGATTTTCTGCACAAGAATGGCAAGAGGTTTGCATCTTATTTATAGTCACTGAACACAGGGATCGCGTCGCGACCGGGCATGCCGTCGCGTCGCGAAGGGGCGTGTGTCGGGTTGCTTTTGGTCGGCCACTGGTTAGTGCGTTGGGTTGGTAGTCTCGCGATTAGAAAGTTGGTGGTGTCGCGTTGGAGGGGCTTCGCGTCGCGACCACCATCTCCGTCGCGTCGCGATCGCTGTGGAGTTTTGGTCTTCTGCTTTGCTTCTTCTTCACGTCGCGACCACAGCTTCTGTCGCGTCGTGATTGCTGTAGCAGTGTGATATTTTGTATTTTGCTCTTTGGTTTGTAGCGTTACTTCCTCAGGTTTGGATGTTTTCTCAAAGTTTCTCGGGTCTTGATTTATTCTTGTTTTTGATCTCGAATCCATGCAACCTGAAATACTGATAATATTTGTTAGAAAACATTTCAACTTATTTCAGTGATGGTCACATAAAAACATTATTCAACACGCTATCTTCCGCAGCTATCGATAAGTTCTTTTAAAATTATCCGTGTCGTTATTGATTTATTTAAACTGTTATAAATCAACTGTACCAAATCTCAAATACATCCGAATTGAACCGTGACAACCAAAACATATGTGGACTGTATTTAACCGAGACATCTAACTTTTAACTTCTAATCTTTTTTATTTATTGTAAAAACACGTTATCGTTGATAATGGCGTTTATTACATCTAACATCTAATTTCTAACCTCTAACTTCTAATCTTTTTATTTATTGTAAAAACACGTTATCGTTGATAATGGCGTTTATTACATCTAACCTTTAACTTCTAACTTTTACTTTATTTACCGCTTTCTGTCTATTTAAATACTGTCTAGTTTAGATTTACCGTTTTATTTTATTCTGCAACTCTTATTTATTCCGCATATTATAGATAAAATACATATCTGTCACACAGTAATAGGCTTAAAAACCTTATTCGTGGAGATCAGTTATCATATTTTTCAACAATTGGTATCAGAGCTCGTGTGATTTAATCTGAAATTTTTGTCGTGAACTGTTGTGTAGCGTTTTTATAAACCACCAATAAGTTTTCTTTAAAAATTTCATCTTAATATCACTTGTTCAACAAAAAAAAAATTTCATTTTAACATCACATTTTCATTAACAAAAAAAAAAACAAAAAAAAAAACAAAAAATGTCTTCCGCAAACTACTCAAACATAAATTCTGTATCTATTGCTAACAGTATAGGTTCAGGTACTCGAGCACCCATTCTTATTCCCGAAGAATATAAATCATGGGTAGGTCGTATGAATCTTCATCTCAACTCTATAAGTGAAGACGTGTGGAAATGTGTAGACGGATCTCTACCAGATAACATGACCTCTCTTACGAGTAACTTGGATATACTGAATGAAAGAAAGAAACTTGAACTTCAAGCCAAAAAGGAGCTTGTGTCTGGAATACCTCACAGTATTCTTAGCCAAATGAATGATATAATCCTTTTAACTGCAAACCAAATTTGGCAAACTTTGAAAAATCGTTTTGAAGGAAATGAGAGAATCATTGGAAACAAGAAAACATCTGTTTTAAACGAATTTGACAACTTCAAAATGTTTTCACATGAGACCATCCATGATGCTCATGACAGGTTCAATCTCATTACCATCAAAATGAATAATCTGGGAATCAAAAAGTCACAGCATGAAATAAACCTCAAATTTTTAAACAACCTTTATGAAAGCTGGAAAATGGTCAAACTCATCATTCAGGCAAATCCGGCAATTCATACTGAATCTTTATACAATCTGTACGGAGAATTACAATCGTATGAATCCTCGATTGACCAACCAACGTCTACTTCCTTTGGAGGACCACTTGCTTTGTTGTCAACATCCTCTCAAAACCAAACACATTTTCATGATCAAAGTCAAATTGATTTAAATCAAAACCAAGCTTTTTCAAATAATTCTTGTGACCTGTCTGATCCAAATAATGAAGCTGATTACCAACATATTCTTCCTCTGCTGGAACTTCTGCTGGCATCTGCTTAAACCCAGGTATCAAATTATGGGCCATCATCGACATTAGGGATGTGAGCTGAGTCATTCTATCGCTCACCCCACTAATCAATTGCTGTTGCGATTCCAGAAGCTTGAAAACTTTTGCTTCCTTTCCTCTTGATTCTTTCTCGTATTGCTGGTGCCTGGTGTCTCGTTTCTAGCATCTCCATCATATCCAGCAACTGCTCCTTATCAATAGTGGCCAACGGGTGGTTCCTTGTGTCCTTCAAAATCTCTTCCTTTCCTCCTTCCCCCGTTCGCGTCCAAAATTTTTCTTTACTCCTAATCCTTGGCTCCATTAACACACTTTTGTCCGGTTGTTTGCCATCATTTTCTGACGGTAAAGATACAGGATTTCCGAACACATTCAGCCTTCTCTTTCGCGTCCCAAAGGAGATGTCCGCATCCCCCGTCTTGCAGTCAATTACCGCACCAGCCGTAGCTAAAAATGGGCGTCCTAAAATGAGCGCAGGCGCGTCGTCCAAGCTTTCATACTCCATGACCAAGAAATCTACAAGGTAGAAGAAGTCTCCAACCTTGACTATGACATTATTCAATTTCCCTCGGGATACCTTTGTTGACTGGTCAGCCAGCTGTACTACAACTTTTGCTGGCTCTATTTCTTCATTCTTGTACTTATCATACAAGTATCCTGGAAACACATTTACACTTGCTCCCAAATCCAGCAAGGTGTTCCGAATGACCACGTCTCCTACAGTAGTGGTGATCAGTGGCGATCCAAGGTCCCTCTCCTTTTTGGGCAGTGTTCCCAACAATGCCTCACTGGCCTTAATCGTCAATCTAATAGTGTCTGGTGTGGGAGTCTTACTTTTTTCATTTCTTTCACACATCTCCTGAAGGATTCTTGTATCCTCAGGAGCATCCTTAAGTTCATCGGACAGCGGTTGGTTTATCAAAGGCCCTCGTGGGTTGGGTGCGTCTTGTTTCATCTTCCATTTCTTATCTTTCTTCTTCTGCTTGATTCCTGCTACCATCGACTGCTCTTCTTCCTTAACCTCCGTGTCTTCCTTTGGTTGAGTTCCCTCCTCAACAGGAATTTCTTTTTCCTTACCTTCCTCTTTAGTCTCCTTAGTCTCCTCCATCTCTTGAATTGTTTCTCCTTTCTCAGACTCTGTCTTACTTCCTGAATCCAATAAGTCCTCTAAAGTAACTTTTCTCCATTCAGCTTCAACAGTATTCACGTGCTCTTTCCTGGCTCGCTGATTGTGGGTCGGATTAACTTCCGTAGTACTTGGCAACTTCCCATATTCCCTTTTTGCTGATCCTCGGCCATTTGTCCAATTTGCCTTTCCATGTTTGCAATAGCTTTTGCATTGGCCTGGGACTGTTGCTGAGTCGCACTGAACATTTCATACATTTTTGCAATCATCACTTCTTGAGTTCTTGGGGCATTGTTGACACATTGTTGGGCCCCCTATTATTATTATTACTATTCCCACTTGCATTTCCATTATTGTTTGCTGGCTGGTATGACCTAGGCTGATTAGATGATTGACCTTGGTAATTATTCTGCCTTTGGTTGTTAAAATTCTGTTGATGCCCTTGATTATATGGTCTGTAGGGTCATCCATTGTTGTACTGACCTTGACCCTGGCCATGAACTTGGTTTGCCTCCTGAACCTTCGGTCCTCCTTGACCTCCATGTGGTTGACCCTGCGGTCCATTCTGCAGCGTTGACATGAGCCTGTCAAACTTCTTATTCAATTCACTCATTTCTTTTTTTACTTCTTTCTTCCAATCAGCATCAGCTCCCACTGCTGCTGCTGTGCCTACAATCTTTCTTGTAGAAAAGTTTGCTTTGGAGCCATTGCTTAACTACTCCAAGAACTGCCTAGCTTCCTCTGGATCTTGCCACATAAATGTCCTTCTTGAGGAGGCATTTATCATAGCCTGATGTTTTTCACTAAATCCCTCAAAAAACAACTTCACTAACTGCCATTTAGGGATCTCATGATGCGGGCAGGATCGTAACAACTCCTTCAATCTATCAAAAGTTTCGTGGAAAGCTTCTCCTGGTTTCTGCTGGAAGTCCTGAATGACCCTCCTGATCTCTGTTGTTTTGCTTGCTCGATAAAATTCTTGTAGGAACTTGGCCTTGAGCTGATCCCATGTGGTAATGCTGTTTGATCGTAAAGACGTAAACCAATATTTGGCTTTGTCTTTTAAGAGTGAATGGGAATAACCTAAGCCTAAAGATGTTCCTATTGACATTCCTAGGGGTATTAGCGTTGGCGATCGCTATAAACTCATATAAGTGATTGTACGGGTCATCCTGCTTGTATCCCTTAAACTCTGGTAATATTCCTAGCAATTGAGGCCTTATTTCTACTTGAGATTCAATATTGTCAGGAATATAGATTGGCGACGAGTTATCATATTCCCGTGGCTGGAAATGTGATGCAACCGATTGCCTTCTTGGTTATGCGAAATGTAAAGGTTGAGCAGGATTACCGTAATGATGATCGTTATATCACTGCTGACCTGGTGGTTGTTGATACTGTTGTGTCCTTCTGGGAGGTCCCCGACCTCGGTTCCACGGTTGCTGAGGTGCTGGTGGAACCCATCCCTCGTCTTCCTCATCATATCTCTCCTCTGTCTCTGGATACTAGTATTGTGGCTGAGGAGGTTGTTGGTATTATGTAGGTTGTGTAGGTTGGAATGTGGGTTGAGGTTTGAAGAGAACTGGTTGTGGTTGAGAAAATGGTTGAGAGGTTGGTGTCTGCTATATAGAAACTGGGGTGCCATCACGGGTCGGCTCTCCCCAAGACATTGTAGAGGTAAATGGATTGGTGGATTGTGGTTGTGATACTGGTGAAAATGGTGGAATCAATGGCGGAGTGCATGATGGTATGGATGCAGGGGCTGAAACTGCACCACCAGAAGCACTCGTGCTCCCGAACTGAAAATATGAAACTGGGGGAATAAAAGACATCCCGTTGCCTCACCTGATGGTTCCTGGACAACACCTACTGTACTACTACTAACTTGACTAAAACTCATGATAGTCAAACGCCTGCGGTCACGGATTTTGCGTGCAGTACACTCAATCTCTGAGTCAAAATGCAATGGGGATAATTGCTCACCCCTGCGGGTACGCATGCACTAATGCAACACGCCCACAAAACAAAAACCAGAAACTAACCAAATGAAACTCCAGAAAACAAGTTCCTACTAATCACCTAATCTAAGCTCACAACTCTCCCGCAACGGCGCCAAAATTTGACACGCCTAGGTCGTCGTGCGGTCAAAAATAAAAAAACCTAACACACTAATAACCAAATAAAGTCAAGCCAAGCATAAGCTAAACTGAACTCAAACAAGCCTAGTTACTTTCTGAAATCAAAAGTACATCTCTGAATCAGAAGCAATCAAAGACATCCAAAACATCCAAATAACACAAGGTATAACCTAAACCAATAGCTACAGTCCAACTGAACAGTTACTGGCCAAAGTTCAATACCTAAGCTAACCTAGTTGGCTACTGAATTCAGCAAGGGAAACAGTACCAAACAAGGTCAAAATAACATCCAAACACAATCCAAACAAACACAATCAAACACAAGCATCAAAACACCGAAAAACTAAGATTAATTGTAACCAAATGATTTTCATTAACCAAAACCGAATTCCAGTGGTCCAATATAGTAACCAATAATATAAAACAGAAAACTAAAGTGCTCAAAGTCAGTAATTGTCACTCGCAAAGACCTTAGCTACAAATGCTACTTACTACCAAAAAGAAATTAAACTATAAAACCTGAAATGCCAAAAGATGGTTGCTGAAAACGAATTCTTGGAGTCAAAGAGCCTCTACGGTCGATTCTTCACTAGGGTTTTGCTCAGGTTTTCGGCTGAAAACACCTCTATTTATAGTTGAAATTTCCCGCAGCCACGTCGAGCATAGATGGATCCTGCGGCGCGCGTACTTATCAGATCCCGTTTTCTCGGACTTTGAATTTGGTTCACCGCCTTTGACTCGCGTCGCGCGTTGTTAATTCCCGCGGCGCACGTACGTATTTCCTTGATTTTTCATTCCTTTCCAAACATATCCAATTTGCATGCTTTTAGTCCCTCTTTTCATTCTTTTCTTCCAAACAAGTCCTGGCACGAAAAGTGAGAATACAAAGATATATCTGATATAATTTCATCAAGAATAGGGCTCAACAACGCCTAAAATACATGATATCACTAGGCGTTGTCACTTTCTCTTCACCAAAAGATTGCAACATCATGGCATTAGTTTGTCTGACACTGAAGCATTGTTCCATCTTGGCGATCATCTGTTTTGTGCCTCTTTGTTCTCTTGGGCATCTTTTCATTTTTTGGCCTCTTTCTATTTTTGGGCCTCTTTTAATTTTTACAGCATGTTTTGTTTTTCAGCTTCTGTATGATAGTCATCTAATTCCCATGAAGTAAGGGTATGAAATCAATGATAAACATTAGAAATTATGCCAAAGATAACACATACAATAGGTAACACATATCCTAGCTAAAACGATTAATGACAATCACATAGATGCCTAATTCTTGCCTAATTTTTATGTTTCTTTGACTTTGGTTGCTTGGAAGGATAACTTTTTGCTTTCTTTTTGCCATTTTTAACTAGAGGATCCTTACGTAAAGGTTTTGGGAGATATGGATCAACATTTTCAGTGAGGGTTAAATGTTGTTCCACAAAAGTACTCTCTCGGTCTTCAAAAATCAGGAAAGCTTATGGTAATTTTCTAATAACTCCGAACATCGGATCATATTTGAGCGTATAACCTTTGAATGGTGAAATCTCCAATGGTATGTCATCAGCTGCTTCTGGAAATGGAACTCCATAAGTTCTATATAAATTTGCAATACACATAGCCTAGAAGCGGGCAGAGTGTATCTTTTGTGAAGCTTTCTGTGATACCGAAAGATAGGTGATAAAGTCTTCAAACAAAATGGCTGGCATGTCAACTTGTCTACCTGTACAGAAGCCAGACCAACTCTATCATTCGTTTGCTTAATTGGTATGTACCAACTATCTTATCGGTTAAGCATCGGATGCAAAAATGTATCACACAATGCCATAAAGGGGAGATGCAAGGTTTTCAAAGCTAAGAGGGGTATTCCATAGAGTATTCGTAACCCATAGAGTAGAACATGGTAAGTAACTCGGACTGAGTTGGGGTATCAAACTAGGTTTTATGAACCAGAAGTCAAGAACCGATGCAAAAATCTTCTTATCCAATGTAACTAACATACCATTGGATAAAGTGACAAAGATGTTGTTGTCACTTTTGGTAGCAGTAACCATAGATTGTTCCAATAATGAAACGGAGTGGAAGGTGGAGGTGTAAGCATGGCTCTAGCTAGCAGATGACGAGTTAAAATGTGGACCACAACTTGTAAATGATCTTTGAATGTGGTAGGGTCGCTAGGAGCTGGGTAATTGCAAGAGGCAATGGTAATGGAGGGGGTACTAGAGGCAGAGCCGGAACCACTCTTGGAATAGACAACCATGATTTAAATGCAATATTTCGCAAAGCAAACAGTGGTGTAAGTAAAAGAAGGTAGCAATAACAGTAAGAACAGAAGATACCGTAGGTATTAGGTGATGAATCTGAAGAGATTTCACGAACAGTGGAGATGGCGTAACTTAGAATCTGAAGCAGCAACGACGATCTAGTGCTTGTCGCCGAAAAACATGAATAGTAGAAGGTTTGCTGAACATTAAGGCATAATGGTCGTATATGGTTAACCGAGGAGGTGAAGCAGTAGCGGTGGCAGATGACGGTGCCAAGAAAGGGGGAAAAGAAACTGTAGGTCCCGAACAAACCTAGATCTAAGCAGGTATCAATCAATCGATCAAACACATGGAGAATAGTTCTTCAATGCACACTTTATATTGATAAAGTCGGGTGTTTAAAATATTTTTGTATGTGAAAATCACTGAAATAAGATGAACTGTTTTTATTTTATCTTACAAATATTATCAGTTTATTTCAGGTTGAGTGGATTCGAGATTGAACGTGAAAATAAGAAAATAATTTTTTAAAAAAAGATTGGAGTTAAATTTATCGTTTCTTAAACTTGATTATTGAGGAATAATTATTTTAATTATTTTCTAAATAATTGATTTTAATAAGTGATGCAATTTAATTGAAAAAGATTTTTAAAAGCTAAAATAAATAAAAATATATTTAAATCATGTTCGGTTTTTAAAATGAATTAAAATTAAAAAAGGAGAAAACAAATCAGTCCGGCCCAATTCACGCTCCAGCCCAATCCGTCGGCAGCCGAAGACCCGGCCTGAACCAAGCTCCAGCTCCACAACCCAGCTCCAGCGTCTGATCCGAACCGACAACTCGAACTGCTCCGCTCCCCTCACATCAGAGCGCAGACTCTACCGCTCCGACCCCCCCCCCCCCAATGCTCTGAATCGTTTACTCTCACATCCAGATCCGCGCATCGACCCACGAACCTGGCCTAAATTCGACTGGCGACTCGCGTCTTTCATTTAAAGAAGTTTCAGTTTAGCCCCTAAACTTTGAAGAATTATCAAAAACCACACCAAAAACCATTACAACACCATTATATACCAAACAAAACTACAAAAAATATACCAAAAATTTTTTATTACTCTCCAAACACCCTCCAAAAACCCTCTCAATCACCAAACATCAAACTCTCTCAATCACCAAACATCAAAAACCCTCTCAATCACCAAAAACATCAAACTCTCTCAATCACCAAACAACAAACACCAAGAACATCAAGAACACCTCCAGTTCTAAACCAGTTCAGTCATTTATTTGACGAACATACTTGATAGACGAGTCGTTCCATTAGTCCAGTTCTAAACCAGTTCAGTCAATTTATTGACAAACCTACTTGATATATATTTATATATTTATATAATTTTTATAGCTTTACGTCATTTAATTACAGTAATTTATATTTTATAGCTTTACGTCATTTAATTACAGTAATTTATATTTTTACAGCTTTACGTTATTTAATTACAGTAATTTATATTTTTATAGCTTTACGTCATTTAATTACAGTAATTTATATTATTTATAGCTTTACGTCATTTAAATACAGTTATTTATATTATTTATAGCTTTACGTCATTTAAATACAGTTATTTATATTATTTATAGCTTTACGTCATTTAAATACAGTTATTTATATTATTATAGCTTTCAATCATTTATAGCTTTCAAGTTTATATTTTTTCCGCAATTCTTATTCTTTATATATCCGCATCTTATCCTTAATTTATATATCTGTCACACACTAAACGATATCCGAGCCTTTATTTGTGGTGATTAGATAATATATTTTCATTAATTGGTATCAAAGCTTGTGTGATTTACTTTAAATTTTCGTCGAAAACTTTGGGTTAGCGTTTATATAAACATTGCATAAGTTTTTCTTTGAATATTTCATTTTAATATCGCTTGCTCAAAATCCTTTCAAAGAAATTAAAAAAAAGCTTAAAAAATTAAAAAAAATGTCTTCTGCTAAATACTCTAACATGAACTCAATCTCTGTTGCCAACAGCTTAGGATCTGGTTCACGGGCACCCATACTTATTCCTGAAGAGTATAATTTTTGGGTTGGCTGTATGAATCTTCATCTTAACACCATAAATGAAGATGTCTGGAAATGTGTAGAAGGAACATATATTACACTAGAAAATATGGATACTCTTGCTACAAATCAAGCCATTCAAGTTGAAATCAGAAGAAAGTTGAACTCCAAGCGAAAAAGGAACTTGTGTCTGATATACCTCACAATATTCTAAGTCAAATGGATGACATTATACTGTTAACCGCAAAACAAATCTGGGAAGGTTTAAAAAACCGTTTTTGTGGAAATGAAAGAATTATTGGAAATAAAAGAACATCTGTTTTGAATGAATTCGATAATTTCAAAATGCTTTCATCAGAAACCATCCATGATGCACACGAAAGGTTCAATTTTATTATTGTTAAAATGAACAATTTGGGTATCAAAAAGACACAACACGAGATAAATCTCAAGTTTTTAAACAATCTTTTCGAAAGCTGGAAAATGGTTAAACTCATTATTCGGGGAAATCCAGCTATTCATACTGAAACTTTGTACAACTTATATGGAGAACTTCAATCGTATGAATCCTCGATTGACCCACCAACCACTACAGCTTTTGGAGGACCACTTGCTCCTGTGTCCACATCTTGTCAAAACCAAACTCCTTTCAATGATCAAAACTTTAATCATTCTAATAGACTACAACTTTTCAAAATCAAGACTTTGTAAATATTTGTTTTGATCAGTTCGATTCGAATGATGAAGCAGACTATCAATAATTGTGTACGTTGGTTGCAAACACAAATCTCCAGAGATTTCTCCCAAATCAGGCCATCATTTGGACAAAATAATTCAGGGTTTCAACCAAGACCTTCATTGGACAAAACAACTCAGATTTTCAACCTAGACCTTACTTTGGACAAAATTCTCAAAGACCTTCCTTCCATAACAACTCAAACCAAGGTTTTCAAAACTAGGGAATTCAAAACAACCCTAACTCAGGTCATAATAATAATCCAAACAACTGTTTTCAGAATCAAAACAGAGGTTTCCAAAATCAAGGTTACAAACAATCAAAACAATGGTTTTCAAAACAACCAAAACTTTGGATTCCAACAAAACCATTCTCATCCTTCCCAACAAACCAAAACTCAAGCACCCGAAAGACTTCCGATTAAGAGTCAAAAGGATGACAGTGATGAAGAAGTGATCATTTGTCATAACTGTAAAGGAACAAATCAATATGCCAGAGAATGCCGAGCCAAAAACAAAACCAAAATCAAAGACTCAGCATACTATGCTCAAAGAGACGATGAATTGAAGAAATTGGAAAGCCAAGAAAAGCAAAGAGCATGTATGACAGTCCATGAACCAAGCATGGAATACTGGCCGACTTCTGATGACGAAGCTAACAATGAACCAACACAATCAAACTTCTGCTTCGTAGCAGGTGTTTATATACCTTCAAGAGCTCCCGACGTCATAGAACAGGTATGGTATATGATCTCTGAACTTGGTTTTTCAATAACAATTTTTGAGTCCCACATAACCAAGATTGAGAAAAATCTGGAAGCTGATCTCAAAACATACCATGACACAATGGTCAATTTTGATATTTGCCAATTTGAGTTACAAACCTTGCAACTCAAAATTGGAGAATCAACAAGAACAAAAAGCAAATTGGAAAGAGACATTGAAAGAAAATCAGAAGATTATAATCACGTCTTGGAACAATTAAATCAGGCCCTAATTCAGAAAAGGGATTTGGAACAAAAAAATCAGCCAGTCATTTCTTCTGAAATAAAAGATGTTTTAGAAATAGAAATCCTTCAGTTGAAACAAGACATTCAAGAATCAACCGAAAAATACAATATTTTAAATGAAAAACTGACTGATTCTTTAAAACAAATCAATTCTCTTTAAACCGAGAATAAAAGACAGATATGGAATATGGATTCTATCATCAAAGTTGCTAGAAAACTAAGTGATGATATTTTCACCAAGGCAAACACCTTAGGAACTGGAAAAATTGATACGAATTACAGACCAGGAATTGAAAGAGAATCCTTTGAAATTGAACAAGCAAATCAGGAAAACATGACGAATTGTGAAAACTCTGAATCTACTCTTCCAGATATTTTCACATTTGTTAATGAGGAAGATTCAAATGACGAAACAGTTATCAACTGTAGCCCAGATGATATTGCTTTCAATGTTTCCAAAAAGTATTTCAAAAGAGTTGTAAATTCTGAAACAGACTTTGCTAGTTATTTAACTCATCAAATAAAACTTAAAAACTTTTTGAATGGAGAAAATTCCTCTTACAATGTTGGTAGTACTTCTGTATCAACTGCTTTTCCAAAAATGAGTTCATCAGTTGTTGGAAAAACTAGTCTGGGACAAAAATACTCCAAGAAACGACAAACAAGTAAAAAACTCATTCAAGTCACCAAAACCCCACTTGTCAAGCCAAACGTTTTTGAAAACCAACCAAAGAAACCAGTTCAACCCTACGTTATACCTCATAAACATGTTTCCAAACAAAAACCAAAACATTTTCAAAAACCTTTTGAAAACCGCTTTCAAGATATCACTTTTAATCATTCAAGGAACTTTCAAAAACCAACACATCATAAAGTTCCAAACTATTATCATCAAAAACCTTTTCAAAACCGCTCATCAAACCGCAGATATGAAGAAAACTTTTCAAAAAAATCTTCACATTTAGGATATCTTTAACCAAATCACAGATCTTAACAACCCACAGGTTTTCAAAAAAAATCACATTTTGGGTAAACTTGATAAATCAAATCAAACCTCAACCATTCGATCCTCATAAACCAAACTCTTACAACAACGTGAAGTTAAATGCTACAAGAAATTCATTAAGCAAAGCACCCAAAATAACAACAACCGACAAACCAGGACCCATTCAGATTTGAGTACCTAAACTTGCTGTCTGATTGTAGGTACTTAATGTTGGAGAACCCAATGATGATACATGGTATATTGATAGTGGCTGCTCCAAGCATATGACAGGAAACTGGAACTACTTACGTGACTTCAAACCTACCCAAACCAATCAAGATGTTTTTTCGGCAACAACATGACACCTGAAACACAACATCATCAGTGTTTCTCAACTATGTGATAACGATCTTGAAGTTCTATTCACCAAACAACGAAGCTTGATCATGGACGCCAAAACCAAAGAGGTTATTGTTGATTCTTACCATGCCAGAAATATGTATCCACTTGACATGGTTCTTATTTATGGTAAACCTGATATTTGTTTGCTATATAAAGCCCCAGCAGATATTAGTTGGTTATGGCACCGCCGCCTTTCCCATCTAAACTTTGTGTACATCAACAAATTGATCGGCGATGATCTTGTTCGAGGGCTACCACTTTTGAAGCTTGATAATGAAACTATTTCTGCTACATGTGTAAAAGGAAAGCTTTCTGAATCCACTCACAAAAGCATTTCAGAATCTAGTGTATCCGAACCACTAGAATTGTTGCACATAGACCTTTGTGGCCTTGCCAAAACCCAAACCATACAAGGGAAGAAGCTGTTGAGAATATTTGTGATGAAGTGCCCATATAACCGAACATCTAGTTGAAGAACCCCGAAGTAATAAAACAACTAGAAGAACCCCGAAGTCTGAAGACTCCGAAGCATGTTATCTAGAGGATCCGAAGACTTCACAGCTGTCAAATCTTTTGTGCATGCGTGGTTGCAAACTACGTGTTGCATGTATCTAGCATTCTATTGGATAGTATATCTGATAGAATCTTCTATGTAACAAACTTTGTATTATGCGTATCACTGATTCAGTATAAATATCGGTGATACCATGCCGTGTTAGATGCGAGTTGATCATCGTCCCAATTGTAAGACCCTAATCGTGAAATACAAGCATTCGACACATGTTATCCAATTCCTGTTAAGTTCTTTAATGTTCATTCTTATAATTAATTGCGTGTGTTGCTTATCATATTGATTCACATTGTTAAACACTTACTCAATCCATCGCTTGATTGAATTCGACACCCCACAAGTGGTATTAGAGTGGGACAACTCGAAAGCTTATTCTATTGAAGTTCATTTTTTTATTACAGTTCTAGATCTAACTCGTTTCCTAGATCTAGGTTTTCGCAAATGTAATAAACCTTCTTTGATATGTTTTTCTGAAAAGATCCAGTTGAAAAATCAATCGAAATGGCTGACTCTACTGCAACTTATACAAACATGCTCAACTATGCAAATCTCATTGGTTCTGCAACGAAAGCCCCTGTTCTAGTAACTTCTTACTATGACTATTGGGCTAGAAGAATGAAGGACTATCTAATAGGGCTTGATAAAGATCTATGGGGATCTGTGAATGAAGGTCCTTATACAGACAGAGCTGGTCGTTTTGTAGTCCCAGATGGAGAAAAAGCTATAGTACTGAATGCTGCATATATGAAGAAACTCGAAATGACGAAAGGGCCATACACGAGCTACTAAGCGGATTGGGTCCTGATGTTAGTCATCACATAGCCGATGTGAACTCTGCCAAGGAAATGTGGGACAACCTCGCACTTCGCTTTGGAGGTGACAAGATACCTCACACAAGCAAGGTTCAAGAAATTCTAGCAGACATTGGGAACTTCAAGCAAGAAGAGAATGAGTCCCTCGAAGCATACTATGAACGTCTCAGCAACATGATCTATACCTTGGACAAGTATGGAGAGACACGTAGTAAACAGGAGATCAACATCAAATTTCTTTACAGTCTTCGCAAAGAATGGAGACCAATCATGCTCATGGTTAAATCTTATGAAAACATTGAGAAACACAAGTTAGCTGTTTTGTACAATTTGCTAAAATCACACGAACCAGATATTGTGGGTCGAAGAAGTGAGACTGCTTGATCTGGATCTCTTCCCCTTGTTTCAAAAGAAGAAGAAGAAACCAACGATGAAGAGGTTGCTGCTTATATGGTTGATGTCAATGGTGAAACTGTTGCTCTCTATGCTGCAAACAGTCAAAGGTTCAAGAAACCATTCATTAAAACCAACTCAGGGAAATCGTTTGTCAAGAACTTCAACAAACCAAAATTCAATCCAAAACCCAAACCGGAAATGTACACTCCGAAGGATGATAATTCAAAGTCTTCAACTCTGAAGGCATCTGAAAACCAGGCTTCGGAGTCATCAAAAGAGAAATCTGAAGAGAAGAAAATTTCTGGTGACTCAGGCTATGACTGCAATTACTGTCAAGGAAAGTATCGCTTTGCAAAAGATTGTATGCTTTTCAAACAAAATGAGAAGAAACCTCAAGTAAAGGATGAAGCTTACTATGCTCGGAAAATGGAAAAAGTGAGGCAAAAGACCAAAGACCTAAATTTTCAAGGATCTTATCAAGTCTGGTATTCTGACTCAAAAGATGAAGAAGTGAGAAAGCCAACTCATAGTGCTTTGATGGCATATGATGATGGTAAGAGCTTTCTGAAAAGCACTTCTGAGGAGAAGTTGGGTTATGGAACAACGGTTGGTCTTGGTTTTAAGACTTCGGAGGTGGATGAGTTGATTGTTGCTGGGAACTTAAAGACCTGGTCTGACGACACTTTAGATGATGGTGAGGATATATGTTTGATGGCAAATGACACATGCCTGACCATTCTTGAGCAGGTATCCAAACTTCTCTCAAGTTTTAAAATTCCTATTTCTCAGTTAACTCCTATTATAAATGAAATAACTCGTGATTGTTCTGTGATGCATAAAAAGCTTATTGATACGAAAACTAAGGAGACATTCAGTGAGCAGGAGATTCTCAGCTTGAGGGGGAGAGTAGAAAGTTTGAAGCTAGCTCTAGAAAAGTCCAACCTAAGAATCTCATTGCTAGAAGAGAATAGAGAAAAACAATTGAGCAATCATGATGTAATTTTAAGACAACGCAATATATTTTGTGAAACTGCAAAACGTTTATATGCTCACATTACACGTATTTATCATTCAGCTGTTGTGTGCCATGTTCAACATAGACAACTATTACCTTTTAATGAGTTTATGTTTAAGGAAGTTGATATTATATCTTATGAATGTGAATCTATAGTGTCTAGGTCCAAAGTGACCAATCATTCGTATAAACATGGTTTGATATCTGTAGAAAACCATCTCACTGCTGATAACTTGTTGAAATTATTGCCACAGGATTTAATTACAGTAATTTATATTTTATAGCTTTACGTCATTTAATTACAGTAATTTATATTTTTACAGCTCTACGTTATTTAATTACAGTAATTTATATTTTTATAGCTTTACGTCATTTAATTACAGTAATTTATATTATTTATAGCTTTACGTCATTTAAATACAGTTATTTATATTATTTATAGCTTTACGTCATTTAAATACAGTTATTTATATTATTATAGCTTTCAGTCATTTATAGCTTTCATGTTTATATTTATTCCGCAATTCTTATTCTTTATATATCTGCATCTTATCCTTAATTTATATATCTGTCACACAGTAAACGATATCCGAGCCTTTATTTGTGGTGATTAGATAATATATTTTCATTAATTGGTATCAAAGCTTGTGTGATTTACTTTAAATTTTCGTCGAAAACTTTGGGTTAGCGTTTATATAAACCTTGCATAAGTTTTTCTTTGAATATTTCATTTTAATATCAGTTGCTCAAAATCCTTTCAAAGAAATTAAAAAAAAATCATAAAAAATTAAAAAAAATGTCTTCTGCTAATTACTCTAACATGAACTCAATCTCTGTTGCCAACAGCTTAGGATCTGGTTCACGGGCACCCATACTTATTCCTGAAGAGTAGAATTTGTGGGTTGGCTGTATGAATCTTCATCTTAACACCATATATGAAGATGTCTGGTGACACGCGCAGAGGTCGTAGTGCGGTCAAAAATAAGAGAAAACCTAACACACACTAGTATAGCGGTAGTCAGGGTCGATCCACAGGAGCTTCGTGGTTAGACTAGATGAGAGATTACCAACTAGTAGTGTCACAGCTACAGTCGGAGGATCTAGTTTCTACCTTCCTAATCACTAGCAAACAAAAGCAATGATCAAACACACTCAAGCCAAGCTAAGCTAAGCTCAAATGACCTAGTCACTTTCTGAAATCAGAAGTACATCTCTGACTCAGAAGCAATCAAAGGCATCCAAACTAGCAAAACAAAGCAAAGCATAAGCTAGCCACTAACTAGAGTTCTATTGAACAGTTACTAGCCAAGGTTTAATGCCTACAAACTAACCTAATTAGCTACTGATTTCAGTAAAGGAAAACAGTCCCAACAAGGTCAAAACAATATCCAAACATAAATCAAACATCCAAAACCAAACACAAGCATAAAAACACCGAAAAGCTAAGATTAAATGTAACCAAATGCTTCTCATTCACCAAATCCGAATCCAAACATAAAAACAGTAACCAATTGATCCAAAAACAGAAGCCAAAGCTTAATATCAATGGTTGTCACACCCAAAGATACAAAACCAAGCTTAGATCCAACTATTTAATTACAAATAAAATCTAAAACTAACCAATACCAATTGAGAGTCTTCTGGAATGAAATCTTGGAGTCAAAGAGCTTCAAGGTCGATTTTACACCTGGTCTTTGCTCACGTTTTCGGCTGGAAATGCCTCTATTTATAGTTGCAATTTTCCCGCAGCCGCGCCGCGCAGAAGTGAAATCCACGGCACGCGTACTAATCTTTTCCCGTTTCTTCGGTATTTGAATGTGTTCCACCGCCTTAAGCCCGCGTCGCGCATATGATGTATCCGCGGCGCGCGTACGAGTTTCCTTGATTTTTCATTCTTTTTCAAACTTCTTCCTTTTTGCACGCTTTTAGTCCCTGTTTTCATTCTTTTTCTCCAAACAATTCATGGCACGAAAAGTGAGAATACCCAGACATATTTGATATAATTTTATCAAGAACAGGGCTCAACAACGCCTAAAAGACTTAATATCACTAGGCGTTGTCAAACACCCCACACTTGTGCCTTGCTTGTCCCCAAGCAAGAGAGTTTTTAACAAATTATAATGAAGAATCAAACAATTTTTGACTGTGTTCAATTTCAAAGTTTATTGCTCTTCGAGTTAGAGTGGAATAGTTCGTGAAAACATAATTGAATTGTTCTTTGGAATTCATGGCTTTCTAGAGAATCCTTGATTACAAACTTTCTGTCCACAATGAAGTGTACTTACTCATTCAGATTCTAAAGGCCATTAAGGAATTGTCCATGACTTTCGATGTTGTCCGTGTAGCGAGCTTTCAGAAATACCATCCCAGACCAGACGATCTTAGGTGGTAAAGTGCATAAGGTCCACCCATTTTAGACCTACCGGCTCGAGTAACAAAGGCCACATATTGACTTTTCCTTCCTAAACTCCAATCCTAAAACAGCTCAATCTTCTAAACTCGTAAAACTCAACTTATGTGACTAACTAATAGCATGATCACAATTAAACAGTATTTCTTGAAAAATACTAATGCTATCACAATCACAAACCATTCATTTCAAAATTGCAATTTATTAAAAATTTTGAAAAATATTGCTAAAAATTGAAAATTTGATCATTTCTGCAAAAATTTCAAAAAAAATCTCTTTCGACCGTCCACACCCCACACTTAAAACCGTACAACGTCCCCGTTGTACAAAATTATTTCAAAACTAGGGAGAAAGAATTACCCCTTTTGGACGATAGACTGCTTGGTGCTCAATATCACAGGTATAATTGCGTACAGATGGATCCTCGATTTCGTATTCTGGAGTTGTAGCGCTACAGTGAACACGACGGTGGTCGACACAAGTGGAGGGGGCATGGTGACCCCACACTTGTCTGAGACAACTCCTTCTCAAATTGGTATATCATGCATAACTTAACAAACAAATTAAAAACAAACATGACAAAATGAAATATGAACAAAAAAAATTGTATGTGTTGCGAATGACCGCGGTGCGCGATTGAAGGGCACATGTCGCGGTAATTACATGAGGCAAAGTCATCCTCAAATGGAAAAAGACCGCGTCGCGTAATATATTGATACCGCGGCGCGGTAATTTTAACAGATTATTCAAACTTCAACAACTCACAATAGCATTTCAACACACTAAAACCATTGTTTTATTATTATCTATTGCCTTTAAGAGGCGTTATTTGCCTAAAACAATTTCCAAAAAATGAACTGTGCAACTAATCCTATCAAAATGTAAATCCAAAAGAAAATGTACTAAAAATCAAACATAATTACATCCAATCCATCAACTATGTGCTGTATCGTCATACTCATCTTCATCTTCTCCTGGGTCTTCTTCCAAAGGCTCCTCTTCATCCTCCCTAATTGTCGGTTGGGGTCGTGGCGGAACACACTTATTTTTAGCCATCAATGCAATCATGCAGTCGGCCAGCCAGAGGAGTTGCTTCTGTGTATTTTCGGTTCGTTTATCCACCTCATGAGTTGCGTATGACTGGATCTGATGTTCCCGCTTGTGTGTGTCCATTGCTTCCTTTAATGCCTTTACCTCGTCCGCCAAAAAGCGGGATTCCATGGTAGCAGGGGATAGACTGCGCGGTAAACCGGTAGCTGCTCTTGGCCTTTTGCGAGAAGTCGTCGGCTCGGACCGAAGCGCCGGGAAGGGCATACGGTCAACAGATGGGACGCCATCGTCCACATATATCACCTCCCGCGAGGAGGTCACGAGCGGACAGAAGATAATTGGAGGGATAACCTCCAATCCATCAGTGGTGTACTCGGAGATGAGTCTGTATGACTCGGCCAATCTGGTGACAAAGTAGCCTCCCCCAAATACAGTCATCATCATCGGGGCATCAATAATTTCCTTGAAGTAGTCAGCGATGAAGTAAGGAATGCTGCAGGTTTCCAACATTGGTGTCACTGACCACATCAGATGTAGCTCCCGAGGCAACACCTTCTCTTCGTTTGCACGTGGCCAAAGCATAGTGGTGATCAATCGATGCAACATGCGGTGGGATGGCAGATGCATGTAGCACTCCCCGACCGTGTTCTCGTGGTACCGGGTGGAAGCTATCGTGGCCCAATAGTCAGCTGGGGAAAAGGAATCCCCCATAGTTCGGCTGGCATGCCTGTGAAACACCCCGAATGCTGGCGAGTCCGACTCCTCCTCGGTGTACAGGCCGATGCGGTACCCGAATTCCAGCAAGGTACAACTGCGGTCGCGATTTCCCAGATGAAATCTCACAGTCTCCTCGGTATCCATCCCCTTCTGTTTGTGGTCAAAATAGTAGCTGGCAAGGAATTGGAGGTATACTTCACGGTAAATAGGTTCGTTCATGTTTCTTGCATTTTCTAACGCCCGGCAGGTATAAGTTAGTTCTCCATCTTCATACCCTCCTTGCACCAACCAGTCTTTCAGATGGTCCCAGATTCCCGACTCCCTAGCCATGTCGCAATTGACCCTGCGGCACGGCAGTACCCGTTTATTTTTGCACAGGCCCCGACGGTTAAAGAAGCTAGCCGCGCGGACCCGGTCAATCTGTGTAGTCACAGAGTTCCAATCGATGGTTTCAGAACTAGCTGAAGAAGACAACGTGCCTGCAGAAATCACAAATTCGACAATTACTGCACTGTTTTAACGTTCGTCGCGGCGCGCACATAACAACCTGCGACGCGCTAGATGAATATTCATACTCCGCGTCGTGGACTGTACATGGCACGACGCGGCGAACGATTTCAGTCAAGAATATTTTATCAATCTGTCAATTTAAGTTCAATTTTTCTATTCGAATACTTGGGTTTTATGGAATGTACTTCTATAATCCTAATTCAACGATCAATTTCAACAATTAGGTACAACATTGCAATTTACAGGAGCATCTAGTAAGTTTCAAGACGTCTAAAACTAAGAGAAGGAGAATAGATACTTACTTGAATTTCTTACGAAGGAAAGATGAATGCAGACGTCGTAATTGATTGAAGGTTTGAGACACGGTGAAAAGAATCACAGTTTACGCAATTTACTTAAATGCAGTGGGGGAATTTGAATGTCTTTCAAAGCTCTGTTTTCGTGATTATCTTTAATTTCAAATTAAGATAAGACCGCGGCGCGGGAAGCTTCTATCCGCGTCCCGTATAAAATCTGATTTTAAATGTAATCGCAAAAACTCAATACGCGCGGCGCGGATCCTAAGATCCCGTGGCGCGGTATTGCAAAATTACCAAAATGACCCCACACTTGCCTTTTTCTCACCGTGATCAAAAAAGAATGGATGTAATGCATTAAGTATTAAGAAAATATGCAAGTATACAATGATGATCGGGTTGCCTCCCGACAAGCGCTAAGTTTAACGTCTTCAGCCAGACGTGCACTTACCTGGTTATGTAGCATAAGTTGGAATCTCTACTATGAGTTCCACTGTCTCTACTTCTAGTTTCTGGAACGTGCCCGTGGCGATGTATGGTTTGAGTCTATGGCCATTGACTTTAAATGGTTGCCAACCTTTCAAGTCCTGGATTTCGACTGCACCATAATCTGTAATGCTGATCACTTCGTAGGGACCATTCCATTTGCTTCTTAGTTTCCCGGGGAACATCTTCAGTCTTGAATTATATAGCCATACTTTTTGTCCAACTTCAAAGACTTTCAATCGTAGCTTTGCGTCATGATATCGCTTCATCTTTGATTTATAGGTGGCTGCGTTCTCATATGCTTCATCTCGTAGTTCTTCTAATTCAGACAACTGAAGTTTCCTTTCTTTCCCAGCGTCAGTGTAGTCCATGTTGACTTTCTTAACGGCCCATAAGGCACGATTGGCGATCTCCACTGGTAGATGACATCCTTTTCCATAAACCAACCGATATAGAGTAGTCCCGATTGGTGTTTTGTACGCAGTTCGGTATGCCCATAATGCGTCATCTAGCCTTAGCGACCAATCCTTTCTATCAGTCTTGACAGTCTTCTGAAGGATCTCTTTGATTTGCATATTGGATACCTCCACCTGGCCGCTGGTCTGTGGATGATAAGGTGTTGCAATGCGATGATTCACCCCATAATGTTTCAGCAGCCTTCCAAATTTGAAATTCTTGAAATGAGATCCTGCATCGCTAATGATTACTCTTGGGACTCCATGCCTGGTGAAGATATTTTTCTTCACAAATTTACAAACCACGTGATGGTCATTTGTGCGAGTTGCTTCGACCTCAATCCATTTTGAGACATAATCTGCTGCCACCAAAATGTAAACATATCCATGTGATGTGGGGAATGGACCCATAAAATCGATTCCCCAGACATCAAAAATGTCTACTACCAAAATCGGATTCAAGGGCATTTGATCCCTTTTCGATATATTCCCTAATTGCTGGCAATTGATGCACTCCTTGGCACTCCTGTGCGCATCCCGAAAGATAGTCGGCCAATACTGTCCAGATTCAAGAATTTTATACCTGGTTTTCCTTCCACTGAAATGTCCTCCACATGCTGATGCATGACAGAGATCCAACACTTCACCAATTTCATTGTCCGGCACACATCGACGAATTATCTGGATCATCCCAAATGAATCTCTTTGCGTACGTGCGGAATTGCTTCTGCCTTTGTTTCGTCCAATGTGTTGGTATTGCTCCTGTGGCCAGAAAATTTACGTAGTTTGCATACCATGGAGCTCCATTAACCTCTAACGACTGTTCGTCAGGAAATGAGTCTTGAATTCCTGCTTCCAATCCTTCAGCTGGTAATCTAGAAAGATGATCTGCTACCACATTTTCAGCTCCCTTCTTGTCTTTGATGTCCACATCGAATTCTTGCAGCAGGAGTATCCACCTAATTAATCGAGGCTTGGACTCCTTCTTTGTAAGCAGATGCCGAACAGCGCTGTGGTCAGTGTAAACCACCACCTTGGATCCCCAGATATAAGATCGAAATTTATCTAAAGCAAATACTACAGCAAGTAATTCTTTTTTAGTAGTTGTGTAATTCAATTGAGTTTCAGAAAAAGTTTTACTAGCATAACAGATAACAACAGGTTTCCTGTCGACTTTTTGCCCTAATACTGCACCAGCAGCATAGTCGCTAGCATCACACATTATCTCAAAAGGTTGCGTCCAGTTGGGTGGCTTCAGAATGGGGGCCTCGACCAGTTTATTCTTGAGAATGTTGAATGCTTTTACACATTCTTCGTCAAAAATAAATGGTGCGTCCTTCAAAAGAAGACCACAGAGGGGCTTAGAGATAGCACTAAAATCTTTAATGAATCTACGATAAAACCCTGCATGCCCCAAGAATGATCTAACTCCTTTCACTGATGTTGGAGGCGACAATGTGGATATGACCTTAACTTTAGCGCGATCGACTTCGAATCCTCTTTCAGAGACCACATGCCCTAATACTATCCCTTCTCTTACCATGAAATGACTTTTCTCCCAGGACAGAACCAGGTTTGTTTCTACACATCTTTTCAGAACCTTTTCCAATTGAACTAAGCAAGTTTCGAATGTAGGTCCAAAAATTGAAAAATCGTCCATGAAGATTTCTAATGCCTCACCAATCATGTCAGAAAAGATTGCCATCATACATCGTTGAAACATCGCAGGCACGTTACACAATCCAAATGGCATTCTGCGAAAGGCAAAAGTACCATAAGGGCAAGTGAACGTCGTCTTTGCCTGATCTTCTGGATGAATTGCGATCTGGTTATACCCCGAATATCCATCCAAAAAACAGTAGTACTTTTGTCCTGCTAACTTTTCCCCGATTTGATCGATAAAGGGTAATGGAAAATGATCTTTGGACGTAGCAGCATTAAGCTTCCGATAATCAATACAGACTCGCCATCCGGTTACAGGTCTCGTGGATATCTTGTCACCATACTTTGTGTCTACTACAGTGATCCCTGACTTTTTCGGCACAGTTTGCGTTGGACTAACCCATTCACTGTCAGAAATGGGGTAGATGATTCCTGCGTCCAACCATTTAAGAACCTCCTTTTTGACAACTTCTTTTAAGTTGGGATTCAACCTCCTTTGAGTATCCCTGGCAGGTTTAGCTCCTTCATCTGTGATAATGCGATGCATGCATGTGGTCGGACTAATCCCTTTTAAGTCCGTGATTGTCCAGCCGATAGCCTCCTTGTGTTTAGACAATACCTTGAGCAATTCTATCTCTTGTTCCTCTGTCAGATTGGCTGCTACAATTACTGGTAAAGTATCCTTCTCCCCTAGAAAGGCATACTTTAGATGTTCTGGTAAAGGTTTTAGATCCAACTTTCGTGGTTCTTGTAAAGAGGGCTTTAATGTCTTTGGAATCTCTGCTGGTAACTTCTCTATATGCGCACATTCTTCAGACTTGAACCCCTTTTCTTCTTCCCCATTTTGCGTCTCTTTTCTTACAACATTTGCTTCTTCCTGAGTTTCTATTTCTTCTGCTTGAAGTACCTCTGGAGTGTACTGCTGCACAAGCTCGTCTATGATGTCCACTTAATAACATTCCTCTTCTTCCATGCTACTTCCCTTGATATCAGCATTGAAAATGTTGATTAGCCTGTCGGTGTCCAAAAGATATTCCCATTTCTCCGGTACGGCAAGCAATATTTGCGTTAGCCGTGGCCAAAAACGGCCGCCCTAGAATAATTGTGGGTTGCTCCCCATTCGTTGCTTGACGAGTGTCCAAGACAAGAAAATCTGTTGGGTAGTAAAATTCTCCTACCTTGATGATAACATCGACTAACATACCCCTGGGAACTTTGGTGGACTTATCGGCCAACTGTAAAATTACATCAGTAGATTTCATGGTGCCAAACTCATGCTTGTCGAATAACTGCTGAGGCAATATGTTCACACTTGCACCTAAATCTAACAGAGCTCTTTTGATATGCACATTGCCTAAATCTACTGAGATGAGAGGAACTCCCAGATCTTTCATCTTTGGAGGAACCGCATCCATGAGGATAGAGCTTACGTTCTTGGGTAAACTAATCATCTTAGGCAAGTGGGACAGAATATGCTTCTTGTGTATACACATGTCCTTGAGAAACTTAGCATATGCAGGGACTTCCTTGATGAGTTTGACTAAAGGAATGTTAACTTTAATTTGGCTAAACAATTCCCACATGTCTTCAGCTTGTGGTCCCTTCTTTCCATATGGTCCTTTCTCTGGTTTTTCCAAGGCCGTAGGAAAAGGAACTGTTCCACTTGATTCTCCTTTTTCTCAGGTACTTGTCTGCTTCTTCTTCTGCACTTGCTCCTCCTTATCCTTTTTCTTCTCTTTTTCTAATCCTTCTTTTTCATCAAAAACTATTCCACATCACTATCATCATCTACAGTCGGAGCTGTAACCTTGTTGTCTACTTTCTTCCTGCTCCTAAGTGTGATGACTTCATTAACTTGCATTCTTGGTGATTGCTCTTGCTCCTTCACTTTTTTTTCTTCCATTTTAACAAGTGATTCTCCTAATCTCAGAATTGCTTCTGAATTAGATTTCTCTACCTCCTGGAGTTGTACTAACAATCCAAAAATTTCTTGCAAACCAATGTTCGTATTTCCTGATGGAGATGGGGGTTGCACCTGCTGCTGCCTTATAGGTGGTTGTCTCGATTCTCGTTGCTGATTACTTCGGAATGGTCTTGGTGCGTTATGAAATCGACCATATCCATGCACTTGACTTATTTCCTCATGAGTCATTGAGCACTCATTATGATTGTGTCCTATTTTTCCACATGTATTGCAGATATTCTACCCATGCAACACGTATGCTCCCTTTTCTTGTTGAAACGTCTCGAGCATCTGATTGAACCTTTTTGTAACAGCAGTGAGCTCTTTCTGAATTTCGGCTTTCCATTTGTTCTCTGCTTCGATATTCACTACATATACAGTCTTATCTTTCATTGATCCACTGACTTTAGATCCTAAACTCAGCTGCTCCAAAAATCTCCAGGCATCATCTGGCTCTTGCCACATAAATGTCCCACTTGATGAGGCATTTTTCATAACCTGGTGTGTCTCATTAACTCCCTCAAAGAATAATTTGACTAACTGCCACTTAGGAACTTCATGATGTGGACAGGATCGCAGCAGCTCTTTTAATCTGTTAAACGCTTCGTGAAAAGCCTCTCCTGGCTTTTGCTGGAAATCCTGAATCGCTCGTCTGACCTCCGTGGTTTTACTGACTGGATAGAAGTCTTGAAGAAACTTCGCCTTGAGCTGTTCCCAACTAGTAATGCTATTCGATGGTAAGGATGTAAACCAATATTTAGCTTTATCCTTAAGAGTGAATGGAAACAGTCTAAGCCTAAAAATATCTCTATCAGCATTCCTAGGAGTATTGGCGTTGGCAATTGCTAAGAATTCATATATATGACTATAAGGATCGTCAGTCTTGTATCCCCTAAACTGAGTCAATATTCCTAATAACTGAGGTCTTATTTCTACTTGTGAATCAATGTTATCAGGAATATAGATTGGCGATGAATCATCATATTCCCGCGGTTGGAAATGTGATGCAACCGATTGCCGTCTTGGTTGTGCGAAATGTAAAGGTTGGGCGGGGTTACCGTAAGGATGATCGTTATATTCCCGCTGACCTGGTGGTTGATACTGTGGTTCTCTTCTAGGAGGTCCCCGACCTAGGTTCCACTGTGATTGTGGTGCTGGTGGCACCCATCCCTCGTCTTCTTCGTCATATCCCTCCTCCGTTTCTGAGTAATGGTATTGTGGCTAAGGAGGTTGTTGAAAGTGTATAGGTTGTGTTGGTTGGAATGTGGGTTGAGGTTTAAAAAGAACTGGTTGTGGTTGAGATGTTGGTGTCTGCTGTCTTGGAACTGGGGTGCCATCACGGGTCGGCTCTCCCCAAGACATAGCAGAGGTAAATGGATTGGTAGATTGTGGTTGTGAAGCGGGTGTAAATGGTGGGACAGATGGTGGAGTGCATGATGGTATAGGTGCAGGGGCTGAAACTGCACCACCAGAAGCACTCGTGCTCCCAAACTAAAACTCTGACAGTGGGGGAATAGAAAACATCCCCGTTGCCTCACCTGATGGTTCCTGGGCAACACTTACTGGACTACTGCTAATCTAAATAAAACTCATGATATTTAAACGCCTACGGGCACGGAGTTTGCACGCAGTACGCTCAATCTCAGAATCAAACTGTAATGGGGATAATTGCTTACCCCAGCGGGTACGCATGCACTAGTGCAACACGCCTACAAAAATCAAAAATCAAACTTACCAAATGAAAAACATTCAAAAACAAGAAACAAGTTCCTACTACTCACCTAACCTAAGCTCACAGCTCCCCGGCAACGGCGCCAAAATTTGACACGCGCAGAGGTCGTCGTGCGGTCAAAAATAAGAGAAAACCTAACACACACTAGTATAGCGGTAGTCAAGGTCGATCTACAGGAGCTTCGTGGTTAGACTAGATTAGAGATTACCAACTAGTAGTGTCACAACTACAGTCGGAGGATCTAGTTTCTACCTTCCTAATCACTAGCAAACAAAAGCAATGATCAAACACACTCAAGCCAAGCCAAGCTAAGCTCAAATGACCTAGTCACTTTTTGAAATCAGAAGTACATCTCTGACTCAGAAGCAATCAAAGGCATCCAAACTAGCAAAACCAAGCAAAGCATAAACTAGCCACTAACTAGAGTTCTATTGAACAGTTACTAGCCAAGGTTTAATGCCTACCAACTAACCTAATTAGCTACTGATTTCAGCAAAGGAAAATAGTCCCAACAAGGTCAAAACAATATCCAAACATAAGTCAAACATCCAAAACCAAACAAAAGCATAAAAACACCAAAAAGCTAAGATTAAATGTAACCAAATGCTTCTCATTCACCAAATCCGAATCCAAACATAAAAACAGTAACCAATTTATCCAAAAACAGAAGCCAAAGCTTAATATCAATGGTTGTCACACCCAAAGATACAAAACCAAGCTTAAATCCAACTATTTAATTACAAATAAAATCTAAAACTAACCAATACCAATTGAGAGTCTTCTGGAATGAAATCTTGGAGTCAAAGAGCTTCAAGTTCGATTTTTTTCACCCGGTCTTTGCTCACGTTTTCGGCTGGAAATGCCTCTATTTATTGTTGCAATTTTCCCGCAGCCGCGCCGCGCAGAAGTGAAATCCACGGCGCGCGTACTAATCTTTTCCTGTTTCTTCGGTATTTGAATGTGTTCCACCGCCTTAAGCCCGCGTTGCGCAGATGATGTATCCGCAGCGCGCGTACGAGTTTTCTTGATTTTTCATTCTTTTTCAAACTTCTTCCTTTTTGCACGCTTTTAGTCCCTGATTTCATTCTTTTTATCCAAACGAGTCCTGGCACGAAAAGTGAGAATACCCAGACATATTTGATATAATTTTACCAAGAACAGGGCTCAACAACGCCTAAAATACTTAATATCACTAGGCGTTGTCATCTGGAAATGTGTAGAAGGAACATATATTACACCAGAAAATATGGCTACTCTTGCTACAAATCAAGCCATTCAAGTTGAAATCAGAAGAAAGTTGAACTCCAAGCGAAAAAGGAACTTGTGTCTGATATACTCACAATATTCTAAGTCAAATGGATGACATTATACTGTTAACAGCAAAACAAATCTGGGAAGGTTTAAAAAACCGTTTTTGTGGAAATGAAAGAATTATTGGAAATAAAAGAACATCTGTTTTGAATAGAGGTGGCAAAACCTGACACGACACGACAACCCGACACGAACTCGACACGAAATAAACGGGTTTGGGTAAGAGATTTCGACCCGTTTAATTAAACGGGTTGACACGACACGACACGATAATTAAACAGGTAAGGTCAGGGTTGAAACTTTCAACTCGAAACTGACTCGAAAATGACCCGTTTATTTATATTCAAGTGTTTCTAATTCTTATGTAAATTGGACAGATCAAAAACCAATACCATATTTAAAAGAAAAACTTCTGATTGACGTGTTTCATAATGCGGAAGTCGCTTAGCCACCTAGGTCATGAATTCATTTTCACTTTTATACTTTATCACTCATACTCCACAGTTTCACTCGGCCTCTCTCTCCTCCTCGCAACCTCGTCATTCATCTCCCCGACTCCTAATCTTTTAACGTTGCTCTATAAACTTAGTGTGAATGCTTCTATTACTAGTCTTTCATGTTTTCCTTTTTTCCTCAAACTCATATTCTTTCAACATACTTAATGTTTCAACTCGAAAAGTGACATGATATATTTACAAGGTCTAAACCCCAAACTCGAAACTCGACACGAACTCGACACGAAAATAAACGGGTTGACACGACACGACACGATTATTAAACGGGTTGGGTTAGGGTCGAGCACTTTCAACCCGTTTAATGTTTTGACACGACACGAAATCGACACGACACGACACGTTTGCCAGGTCTAGTTTTGAATGAATTCGACAATTTCAAAATGCTTTCATCAGAAACCATCCATGATGCTCACGAAAGGTTCAATTTTATTATTGTTAAAATGAACAATTTGGGTATCAAAAAGACACAACACGAGATAAATCTCAAGTTTTTAAACAATCTTTTCGAAAGCTGGAAAATGGTTAAACTCATTATTTAGGGAAATCCAGCTATTCATACTGAAACTTTGTACAACTTGTATGGAGAACTTCAATCGTATGAATCCTCGATTGACCCACCAACCACTACAGCTTTTGGAGGACCACTTGCTCTTGTGTCCACATCTTGCCAAAACCAAACACCGTTCAATGATCAAAACTTTAATCATTCTAATACACTATAACTTTTCAAAATCAAGACTTTGTAAATATTTGTTTTGATCAGTTCGATTCGAATGATGAAGCAGACTATCATTAATTGTGTACGTTGGTTGCAAACACAAATCTCTAGAGATTTCTCCGAAATCATGGTCAATCAAATTTTAGACCAAATTTTCAAAACAAGCCATCTTTTGGACAAAATAATTCAGGGTTTCAACCAAGACCTTCATTGGACAAAACAACTCAGATTTTCAACCTAGACCTTACTTTGGACAAAATTCTCAAAGACCTTCCTTCCATAACAACTCAAACCAAGGTTTTCAAAACTAGGGAATTCAAAACAACCCCAACTCAGGTCATAATAATAATCGAAACAACTGTTTTCAGAATCAAAACAGAGGTTTCCAAAATCAAGGTTACAACAATCAAAACAATGGTTTTCAAAACAACCAAAACTTTGGATTCCAACAAAACCATTCTCATCCTTCCCAACAAACCAAAACTCAAGCACCCGAAAGACTTCCGATTAAGAGTCAAAAGGATGACAGTGATGAAGAAGTGATCATTTGTCATAACTGTAAAGGAACAAATCAATATGCCAGAGAATGCCGAGCCAAAAACAAAACCAAAATCAAAGACTCAGCATACTATGCTCAAAGAGCCGATGAATTGAAGAAATTGGAAAGCCAAGAAAAGAAAAGAGAATTTATGACAGTCCATGAACCAAGCATGGAATACTGGCCGACTTCTGATGACGAAGCTGACAATGAACCAACACAATCAAACTTCTGCTTCGTAGCAGGTGTTTATATACCTTTAACAGCTCCCAACGTCATAGAACAGGTATGGTATACGATCTCTGAACTTGGTTTTTCAAAAACAATTTTTGAGTCCCACATAACCAAGATTGAGAAAAATCTGGAAGCTAATCTCAAAACATACCATGACACAATGGTCAATTTTGATATTTGCAAATTTGAGTTACAAACCTTGCAACTCAAAATTGGAGAATCAACAAGAACAAAAAGCAAATTGGAAAGAAACATTGAAAGAAAATCAGAAGATTATAATCACGTCTTGGAACAATTAAATCAGGCCCTAATTCAGAAAAGGGATTTGGAACAAAAAAATCAGCCAGTTATTTCTTCTGAAATAAAAGATGTTTTAGAAATAGAAATCCTTCAGTTGAAACAATACATTCAAGAATCAACTGAAAAATACAATATTTTAAATGAAAAACTGACTGATTCTTTAAGGTGTATGCCCTTCCATCACATGTTAAGGTGATGCAGGTTCACACACATTATCATTGGTATAAAAATCACTCACCTCCGGTTCTAGCAAAGGTGGTGAACATTTCCAATGTTCCTCTAACCTATCTAAAGAAGCTTGCACTTTTTCAAGAGCTTCAGCCTGGTCCTTCTGCTCGTGGTAGTTGTTATACATGAGTACCCAAAGTTGGGCCCAAGTTGCAGAATTCTCAGGCTGAGATGACTCCTCGGTTCGCCATCCATTGTCATCGAATGATCCATTATAACAATCATCCTCGTAATAGGTGTCGGCCGGATTTTATAATATTCATACTGATCCGGGTACATGTAATCACCCATTATGAGGATGTACACATACCAAAAACCAAAAAACTAAAATCAAATATCAAAAATCAGAAACTAAATCCTACAAATCACCTAATCTAAGCGCACAGCTCCACGGCAACGGCGTCAAAATTTGACAACGCAGCGGTCGTCGTGTGGTCAAAAATAAAGAAAAACCTAACACACACTAGTACAGTGGTAGTCAGGGTCGATCCACAGGAGCTTCGTGGTTAGACTAAATGATAGATTACCAACTAGTAGTGTCACGCTACAGTCGGATGATCTAGTTTCTACCTTCCCAATCACTAATACCGTAAAGCAATGATCAAAGAGATTCAAGCCAAGCTAAGCTAAGCTCAAATGAACCTAGTCACTTTCTGTAATCAGAAGTACATCTCTGAATCAGAAGCAATCAAAGGCATCCAAACTAAGCAAAACCAAGCAAAGCATAAACTAGCCACTAACTAAAGTTCTATTGAACAGTTACTAGCCACGGTTTAATGCCTAAAAACTAACCTAATTAGCTACTGATTTCAGCAAGGGAAAACAGTTCCAACAAGGTCAAACAATATACAAACACAATTCAAACAATCCAAACATAAACAAACATCTAAAACACCGAAATACCAATAATACTAATAACCAAATGATTCTCATTCATCAAACTCAGATCCAAACATAAAAAGAGTAACCAAAGTATACTAAAACAGAAGCCAAAGCTTAATATCAATGGTTGTCGCTCCCAAAGATACAAAACCAAGCTTAATCCAACTAATTAATTACAAATAAAATCCAAAACATGAAAATACCACTTAAGAAGTTGCTGAAACGAAATCTTGGAGTCAAAGAGCTTCAAGGTCGATTTTACACCCGGTCTTTGCTCGGGTTTTCGGCTGGAAATGCCTCTATTTATAGTTGCAATTTTCCCGCAGCCGCGCCGCGCAGATGAAGAATCCGCGGCGCGCGTACTAATCTTTTCCCGTTTCTTCGGTATTTGAATGTGTTCCACCGCCTTAAGCCTGCGTCGCGCAGATGAGATATCCGCGGCGCGCGTACGAGTTTCCTTGATTTTTCGTTCTTTTCCAAAAATTCTTCCTTTTGCACGCTTTTAGTCCCTGTTTCCATTTTGTTTCTCCAAACAAGTCCTGGCACGAAAAGTGAGAATACCCAGACATATTTGATATTATTTTATCAAGAACAGGGCTCAACAACGCCTAAAATACTTGATATCACTAGGCGTTGTCAAGACACGCAGTAAACAGGAGATCAACATCAAAATTCTTTACAGTCTTCGCAAAGAATGGAGACCAATCATGCTCATGGTTAAATCTTATGAAAACATTGAGAAATACAAGTTAGTTGTTTTGTACAATTTTCTAAAATCACACGAACCATATATTGTGGGTCGAATAAGTGAGACTGCTTGATCTGGATCTCTTCCCCTTGTTTCAAAAGAAGAAGAAGAAACCAACGATGAAGAGGTTGCTGCTTATATGGTTGATGTCAATGGTGAAACTGTAGCTCTATGCTGCAAACAGTCAAAGGTTCAAGAAACCATTCATTAAATCCAACTCAGGGAAACCGTTTGTCAAGAACTTCAACAAACCAAACTTCAATCCAAAACCCAAACCGGAAATGTACACTCCGAAGGATGATATTCAAAGTCTTCAACTCTGAAGGCATCTGAAAACCAGGCTTCGGAGTCATCAAAAGAGAAATCTGAAGAGAAGAAAATTTCTGGTGACTCAGGCTATGACTGCAATCATTGTCAAGGAAAGAATCGCTTTGCAAAAGATTCTATGCTTTTCAAACAAAATGAGAAGAAACCTTAAGTGAAGGATGAAGCTTACTATGCTCGGAAAATGGAAGAAGTGAGGCAAAAGACCAAAGACCTAAATTTTCAAGGATTTTATCAAGTCTGGTATTCTGACTCAGAAGATGAAGAAGTGAGAAAGCCAACTCATAGTGCTTTGATGGCATATGATGATGGTAAGAGCTTTCTGAAAAGCACTTCTGAGGAGAAGTTGGGTTATGAAACAACGGTTGGTCTTGGTTTTAAGACTTCGGAGGTGGATGAGTTGATTGTTGCTGGGAATCTAAAGACACTTTAGATGATGATGAGGATATATGTTTGATGGAAAATGACACATGCCTGACCATTCCTGAGCTGGTATCCAAACTTCTCTCAAGTTTTAAAATTCTTATTTCTTAGTTAACTCCTATCATAAATGAAATAACTCGTGATTGTTCTGATTGTTCTGTGATGCATAAAAAGCTTATTGATGCGAAAACTAAGGAGACATTCAGTGAGCAGGAGATTCTCAGCTTCAGGGGGAGAGTAGAAAGTTTGAAACTAGCTCTAGAAAAGTCCAACCTAAGAATCTCATTGCTAGAAGAGAATAGAGAAAAACAATTGAGCAATCATGATGTAATTTTAAGACAACGCAATATATTTTGTGAAACTGCAAAACGTTTATATGCTCACATTACACGTATTTATCATTCAGCTGATGTGTGCAATGTTCAACATAGACAACCATTACCTTTTATTGAGTTTAAGTTTAAGGAAGTTGATATTATATCTTATGAATGTGAATCTATAGTGTCTGGGTCCAAAGTGACCAATCCTTCGTATAAACATGGTTTGATATCTGTAGAAAAACATCTCACTGCTGATAACTTGTTGAAATTATTGCCACAAGATTTAATTACAGTAATTTATATTTTATAGCTTTATGTCATTTAATTACAGTAATTTATATTTTTACAGCTTTACGTTATTTAATTACAATAATTTATATTTTTATAGCTTTACGTCATTTAATTACAGTAATTTATATTATTTATAGCTTTACGTCATTTAAATACAGTTATTTATATTATTTATAGCTTTACGTCATTTAAATACAGTTATTTATAGCTTTAAAGTCTATATTTATTCCGCATTCTTATTCTTTATATATCTGCATCTTATCCTTAATTTATATATCTGTCACACAGTAAACGATATACTAGCCTTTATTTGTGGTGATTAGATAATATATTTTCATTAATTGGTATCAAAGCTTGTGTGATTTACTTTAAATTTTCGTCGAAAACTTTGGATTAGCGTTTATATAAACCTTGCATAAGTTTTTCTTTGAATATTTCATTTTAATATCACTTGCTCAAAATTCTTTCAAACAAATTAAAAAAAATCTTAAAAAATTAAAAAAAAAATGTCTTCTGCTAATTACTCTAACATGAACTCAATCTCTGTTGCCAACACCTTAGGATCTGGTTCATGGGCACCCATACATATTCCTGAAGAGTATAATTCGTGGGTTGGCTGTATGAATCTTCATCTTAACACCATAAATGAAGATGTCTGGAAATGTGTAGAAGGAACATATATTACACCAGAAAATATGGCTACTCTTGCTACAAATCAAGCCATTCAAGTTGAAATCAGAAGAAAGTTGAACTCCAAGCGAAAAAGGAACTTGTGTCTGATATACCTCACAATATTCTAAGTCAAATGGATGACATTATACTGTTAACAGCAAAATAAATCTGGGAAGGTTTAAAAAACCGTTTTTGTGGAAATGAAAGAATTATTGGAAATAAAAGAACATCTGTTTTGAATGAATTCGATAATTTCAAAATGCTTTCATCAGAAACCATCCATGATGCTCATGAAAGGTTCAATTTTATTATTTTTAAAATGAACAATTTGGGTATCAAAAAGACACAACACGAGATAAATCTCTAGTTTTTAAACAATCTTTTTGAAAGCTGGAAAATGGTTAAACTCATTATTCAGGGAAATCCAGCTATTCATACTGAAACTTTGTACAACTTGTATGGAGAACTTCAATCGTATGAATCCTCGATTGACCCACCAACCACTACAGCTTTTGGAGGACCACTTGCTCTTGTGTCCACATCTTGTCAAAACCAAACACCTTTCAATGATCAAAACTTTAATCATTCTAATAGACTAAACTTTTCAAAATCAAGACTTTGTGAATATTTGTTTTGACCAGTTCGATTCGAATGATAAAGCAGACTATCAATAATTGTGTGCGTTGGTTGCAAACACAAATCTCCAGAGATTTCTCCCAAATCATGGTCAATCAAATTTTAGACCAAATTTTCAAAACAGTCCATCTTTTGGACAAAATAATTCAGGGTTTCAACCAAGACCTTCATTGGACAAAACAACTCAGATTTTCAACCTAGACCTTACTTTGGACAAAATTCTCAAAGACCTTCCTTCCATAACAACTCAAACCAAGGTTTTCAAAACTAGGGAATTCAAAACAACCCCAACTCAGGTCATAATAATTATCCAAACAACTGTTTTCAGAATCAAAACAGAGGTTTCCAAAATCAAGGTTACAACAATCAAAACAATGGTATTCAAAACAACCAAAACTTTGGATTCCAATAAAACCATTCTCATCCTTCCCAACAAACCAAAACTCAAGCACCCGAAAGACTTCCGATTAAGAGTCAAAAGGATGACAGTGATGAAGAAGTGATAATTTGTCATAACTGTAAAGGAACAAATCAATATGCCAGAGAATGTCGAGCCAAAAAAAAAACCAAAATCAAAGACTCAGCATACTATGCTCAAAGAGTCGATGAATTGAAGAAATTGGAAAGCCAAGAAAAGCAAAGAGCATTTATGACAGTCCATGAACCAAGCATGGAATACTGGCCGACTTCTGATGACGAAGCTGACAATGAACCAACACAATCAAACTTCTGCTTCATAGCAGGTGTTTATATACCTTCAAGACCTCCCGACTTCATAGAATAGGTATGGTATATGATCTCTGAACTTGGTTTTTCAAAAACAATTTTTGAGTCCCACATAACCAAGATTGAGAAAAATCTGGAAGCTGATCTCAAAACATACCATGACACAATGGTCAATTTTGATATTTGCCAATTTGAGTTACAAACCTTGCAACTCAAAATTGGAGAATCAACAAGAACAAAAAGCAGGTTGGAAAGAGACATTGAAAGAAAATCAGAAGATTATAATCACGTCTTGGAACAATTAAATCAGGCCCTAATTCAGAAAAGGGATTTCGAACAAAAAAATTAGCCAGTCATTTCTTCTGAAATAAAAGATGTTTTAGAAATAGAAATCCTTCAGTTGAAACAAGACATTCAAGAATCAACCGAAAAATACAATATTTTAAATGAAAAACTGACTGATTCTTTAAAACAAATCAATTCTCTTTAAACCGAGAATAAAAGACAGATATGGAATATGGATTCTATCATCAAAGTTGCTAGAAAACTAAGTGATGATATTTTCACCAAGGCAAACACCTTAGGAACTGGAAAATTTGATACGAATTACAGACCAGGAATTGAAAGAGAATCCTTTGAAATTGAACAAGCAAATCTGGAAAACATGATGAATTGTGAAAACTCTGAATCTACTGTTCCAGATATTTTCACATTTGTTAATGAGGAAGATTCAAATGACGAAATAGTTATCAACTGTAGCCCAGATGATATTGCTTTCAATGTTTCCAAAAAGTATTTCAAAAGAGTTGTAAATTCTGAAACAGACTCTGCTACTTATTTAACTCATCAAATAAAACTTAAAAACTTTTTGAATGGAGAAAATTCCTCTTACGATGTTGGTAGTACTTCTGTACCAACTGCTTTTCCAAAAATGAGTTCATCAATTGTTGGAAAAACTAGTCCGGGACAAAAATACTCCAAGAAACGACAAACAAGTAAAAAAACCCATTCAAGTCACCAAAACCCCACTTGTCAAGCCAAACGTTTTTGAAAACCAACCAAAGAAACCAGTTCAACCCTACGTTATACCTCATAAACAGGTTTCCAAACAAAAACCAAAACATTTTCAAAAACCTTTTGAAAACCGCTTTCAAGATATCACTTTTAATCATTCAAGGAACTTTCAAAAACCAACACATCATAAAGTTCCAAACTATTATCATCAAAAACCTTTTCAAAACCGCTCATCAAACCGCAGATATGAAGAAAACTTTTCAAAAAAATCTTCACATCTACGATATCTTTAACCAAATCACAGATCTTAACAACCCACAGGTTTTAAAAAAAATCACATTTTGGGTAAACTTGATAAATCAAATCAAACCTCAACCATTCGATCCTCATAAACCAAACTCTTACAACAACGTGAAGTTAAATGCTACAAGAAATTCATTAAGCAAAGCACCAAAAATAACAACAACTGACAAACCAGGACCCATTCAGATTTGAATACCTAAACTTTCTGTCTGATTGCAGGTACTTAATGTTGGAGAACCCAATGATGATACATGGTATATTGATAGTGGCTGCTCCAAGCATATGACAGGAAACTGGAACTACTTACGTGACTTCAAACCTACCCAAACCAATCAAGATGTTTTTTCGGCAACAACATGACACCTGAAACACAACATCATCAGTGTTTCTCAACTATGTGATAACGATCTTGAAGTTCTATTCACCAAACAACGAAGCTTGATCATGGACGCCAAAACCAAAGAGGTTATTGTTGATTCTTACCATGCCAGAAATATGTATCCACTTGACATGGATCTTATATATGGTAAACCTGATATTTGTTTGCTATATAAAGCCCCAGCAGATATTAGTTGGTTATGGCACCGCCGCCTTTCGCATCTAAACTTTGGGTACATCAACAAATTGATCGGCGATGATCTTGTTCGAGGGCTACCACTTTTGAAGCTTGATAATGAAACTCTTTCTGCTGCATGTGTAAAAAGGAAATCTTTCTAAATCCACTCACAAAAGCATTTCAGAATCTAGTGTATCCCGAACCACTAGAATTGTTGCACATTGACCTTTGTGGCCCTGCAAAAACCCAAACCATACAAGGCAAGAAGCTGTTGAGAATATTTGTGATGAAGTGCCCATATAACCGAACATCTAGTTGAAGAACCCTGAAGTAATAAAACAACTAGAAGAACCCCGAAGTCTGAAGACTCTGAAGCATGTTATCTAGAGGATCCGAAGACTTCACAGCTGTCAAATCTTTTGTGCATGCGTGGTTGCAGACTACGTGCTGCATGTATCTAGCATTTTATTGGATAGTACATCTGATAGAATATTCTATGTAACAAACTTTGTATTATGCGTATCACTGATTCAGTATAAATATCAGTGATACCATGCCGTGTTAGATGCGAGTTGATCATCGTCCCAATTGTAAAACCCTAATCGTGAAATACAAGCATTCGACACATGTTATCCAATTCCTGTTAAGTTCTTTAATGTTCATTCTTATAATTAATTGCGTGTGTTGCTTATCATATAGATTCATATTGTTAAACACTTAGTCAATCCATCGCTTGATTGAATTCGACACCCTACAAGTGGTATCAGAGTGGGACAACTCGAAAGCTTATTCTATTGAAGTTCATTTTTTATTACAGTTCTAGATCTAACTCGTTTCCTAGATCTAGGTTTCCGCAACTGTAATAAACCTTCTTTGATATGTTTTTCTGAAAAGATCCAGTTGAAAAATCAATCGAAATGGCTGACTCTACTGCAACTTATACAAACATGCTCAACTATGCAAATCTCAATGGTTCTGCAACGAAAGCCCCTGTTCTAGTAACTTCTTACTATGACTATTGGGCTAGAAGAATGAAGGACTATCCAATAGGGCTTGATAAAGATCCATGGGGATCTGTGAATGAAGGTCCTCATACAGACAGAGCTGGTCGTTTTGTAGTCCCAGATGGAGAAGAAGCTATAGTACTGAATGTTGCAGATACGAAGAAACTCGAAATGACGAAAGGGCCATACGCGAGCTACTAAGCGGATTGGGTCCTGATGTTAGTCATCACATAGCCGATGTGAAGTCTGCCAAGGAAATGTGGGACAACCTCGCACTTCGCTTTGGAGGTGACAAGATACTTCACACAAGCAAGGTTCAAGAAATTCTAGCAGAATTTGGGAACTTCAAGCAAGAAGAGAATGAATCCCTCGAAGCATACTATGAACGTCTCAGCAACATGATCTATACCTTGGACAAGTATGGAGAGACACGCAGTAAACAGGAGATCAACATCAAATTTCTTTACAGTCTTCGCAAAGAATGGAGACCAATCATGCTCATGGTTAAATCTTATGAAAACATTGAGAAATACAAGTTAGCTGTTTTGTACAATTTGCTAAAATCACACGAACCAGATATTGTGGGTCGAAGAAGTGAGACTGCTTGATCTGGATCTCTTCCCCTTGTTTCAAAAGAAGAAGAAGAAACCAACGATGAAGAGGTTGATGCTTATATGGTTGATGTCAATGGTGAAACTATTGCTCTCTATGCTACAAACAGTCAAAGGTTCAAGAAACCATTAATTAAAACCAACTCAGGGAAACCGTTTGTCAAGAACTTCAACAAACCAAACTTCAATCCAAAACCCAAACCGGAAATGTACACTCCGAAGGATGATAATTCAAAGTCTTCAACTCTGAAGGAATCTGAAAACCAGGCTTCGGAGTCATCAAAAGAGTAATCTGAAGAGAAGAAAATTTCTGGTGACTCAGGCTATGCCTGCAATTACTGTCAAAGAAAGAATCACTTTGCAAAAGATTATATGCTTTTCAAAAAAAATGAGAAGAAACCTCAAGTGAAGGATGAAGCTTACTATGCTCGGAAAATGGAAGAAGTGAGGCAAAAGACCAAAGACCTAAATTTTCAAGGATCTTATCAAGTCTGGTCTTCTGACTCAGAAGATGAAGAAGTGAGAAAGCCAACTCATAGTGCTTTGATGGCATATGATGATGGTAAGAGGTTTTTGAAAAGCACTTCTGAGGAGAAGTTGGGTTATGGAACAACGGTTGGTCTTGGTTTTAAGACTTCGGAGGTGGATGAGTTGATTGTTGCTGGGAATCTGAAGACCTGGTCTGACAACACTTTAGATGATGATGAGGATATATGTTTGATGGCAAATGACACATGCCTGACCATTCCTGAGCAGGTATCCAAACTTCTCTCAAGTTTTAAAATTCCTATTTCTCAGTTAACTCCTATCATAAATGAAATAACTCGTGATTGTTCTGTGATGCATAAAAAGCTTATGGATGCGAAAACTAAGGAGACATTCAGTGAGCAGGAGATTCTCAGCATGAAGGGGAGAGTAGAAAGTTTGAAGCTAGCTCTAGAAAAGTCCAACCTAAGAATCTCATTTCTAGAAGAGAATAGAGAAAAACAATTGAGCAATCATGATGTAATTTTAAGACAACGCAATATATTTTGTGAAACTGCAAAACGTTTATATGCTCACATTACATGTATTTATCATTCAGCTGATGTGCGCAATGTTCAACATAGACAACTATTACCTTTTATTGAGTTTAAGTTTAAGCAAGTTGATATTATATCTTATGAATGTGAATCTATAGTGTTTGGGTCCAAAGTTACTAATCCTTCGTATAAACATGGTTTGATATCTGTAGAAAAACATCTCACTGCTGATAACTTGTTGAAATTATTGCCACAAGAAATCCCAATCATGAAAAAGAATGTTCCTCAAATTGAAAACAAAGAAAAAGTTATTGTTGAAACTGCATCTGAGAATGATTCTCAAAGTGATTCGGATATGGAGGAAATTGATTGTTCTTCATTAACATTATTAAAATCATCCTCCACATCCTCATCACCCTCCGAAGACATATCACAACTGCCTTTGGCGGACAAAGGAAAAGAAAAAGTTGTTTGTGAGCCTAAAACTTTTGAAAATAAAGAAATTGTGAAATCTAAACTACAACTCTCAGATGATTGTGCTTCTTATGATCAATATCTTAAGGACAATTCAAAAAGACTAGTCCATGTGGCTTGTATGTATCCGAAGATATCTTATTTCAAAAATGCCATCTTTGTGAAACCGGGTGGATTACCTTTGATTGAACACGATTTGGAAAAACTTCTTGAGAAGGATAATTCCACAGTTATTGAGGAAGGATTCTTTTCATCTTCAAATATGGTTGAAAGCATAATGAATGAAATAATGGAAGTAAAAATCAACATAAGAAAACAAGATTTGTATGGTCACAACATTTACAACCGTCTTTGTTATGAGAAAGAAAAGATTCCTAAAAATATGACACATCTTCTGAATCTCAAAAATGATAATCACATTTACACTAATCGAAATTACAAACAAATTCAAGTTATGGAAAAACCCGTAGCTCCGAAGATGGATGTTTTTCAATTAATGGAATCATGTGAGAGTGTACCGTTGTCACAAACCTCTGAAAATGCTGCTTCAAAACCAAAAGTTTTTATTACCAAGGCTTCGGTACAAAAGCCTCAGATTTTGAAAAGACCTGAAATTCTCCAAAAATCAAAACCAACAATAATGATTACAAAATCAACTTAGAAACCTATTGCTGCGAACTCAAAATCAAAACAAACTCTAAATCTTGTCAAAAGAAAAACTCCTTTCGGAGGCCTGAACCAACTGAGGCAATTTATTCAACTTCTGGAACAAAACCATTTAACTTAAAGGTTTCAGAAGTCAAAAATCAACTTACCAAACCAACTTTTACACCAACAAAACCTAACTTTCCTAATCCAAAATTTCAAAAACCCACAAAGAAAACATTTTCCAAAGGCAACAATTTGATAGATACATTTCAACAATGGCTAGACAAAAATTTGGATTTATATAAAGATAAGAATCTTTCACTAAACGACTTCAGATTGGCATACGAATAGCATCTTTGTACCTCTACGATGTGTAGTTCAATCTCAAGGAAGTCAACATTTGAAAAATCAAAACAAAACTAGAAAAAAATGATTTGAATGAAAATTTTACTGCTAAAACAAAATCTTCAAAATCTTCAAACAGTTCAAAATTTTCAAGTAAAGAGAAAACATCAAAAACCTCGAAGTCAAAATCATCCAAACAAAAATGGGTTCCGAAGACTTGCATTCTGTCAGTCACTTCGGACTCATCAAATTTGACTAAAAGCTTTTCAGAATCATGTTCAGACTCATCGGAATCATGTTCATCACATGAGGCTTCGGAGAATCTGATCAACTTAAATACAAATTAAATATTAGAAGAGGTCGTTGAAAAATGGATTCAAGAATCCTTCGCTTATTCTGAGGACCCAAGATTGATTGGGTACCAACTCCTTCTTGATTAATTGCATGTAATGTCTATTGAGCGGTATGATACAAAATGGTATATGGATAGTGGCTGCTCAAGACATATGATAGGGAAGAAGGAATATCTTAGGGATTATAGGACGTTCCATGATGCTGGAAATGTTCGCTTCGGTAATAATGAAACATGTCCAATTTGGGGTTATGGAAAAATAACAAATGGCCAACTTACAATCAGCAGAGTGGCATTTGTTTAAGGGTTAAAACATAATCTTGTGATTATATCCCAATTGGTGGTTGGAACAGGTAATGCAGTTACATTCAACAACCAAGGGAGTGTCATCATAAAAGAAGAAACAAACAAGGTCTTCCTTAAATCTGAAAGGAAGGGATCAATGTTTCTCTTAAATCTAAAGCCTATAACTGTTGGGCAATCACTATGTCTTCTCTCAAAAGCCAACTCCGATGTTAGCTGGCTTTGGCACCGAAGACTTGCTCATTTGAACTATAAGGACTTAAACAAGTTAGTGGCTATGGATATGATTCATGGAATGCCTGCTCTCGAATTTGATAATGATTCACTTTGCTCTGCTTGTGAGCATGGAAAGCAAGCAAAACAGAGGCATCCAACTGGGATTAATACTAAAATCACCAAACCCCTTTCACTTCTCTATATGGACTTGTGTGGTCCATCCGCAGTAGAATCAATTGGAAAGAAGAAATACATTCTTGTGATAGTTGATGATTATTTAAGGTTTACTTGGGTCCTATTTCTAAGAAACAAATCATATGCTGCTGAAGAAATCATTAACTTCATAAAGAAGATGGAAGTGATGCTAAACAAGAAGGTCCGAACTGTGCATAGTGACAACGGTTTGGAGTTCAAAAATCAAACTCTTGATGGATTCCTGAAAACCAAGGGGATTAGTCATAACTTCTCAGCACCATACACTCCACAACAAAATGGTGTTGTAGAAAGGAGAAATCGTTCCTTGTGTGAAACAGCTAGAACCATGCTTAATTTTGCAAATTTACCCATGTACTTCTGAGCCGAAGCCATTTCTACAGCTTGTTTTACTCAAAATAGATCCTACATTCACAAGAGATTTCATATTGCACCTTATGAAGTACTCAACCGAAGAAAACCAAATGTCAAATTTCTTTACATCTTCGGTTGTAGGTGTTTCATCATGAATTTGAAAGATCATTTGACAAAGTTCAATGAAAAGTCAGAAGAAGGAATTTTCCTTGGATACTCTCAAGACTCAAAAGCTTACAGAGTCATGAACAAAAGAACTTGAAAATTTGAACAAACCTTCAACCTGAGGTTTGATGATTACTACATCAAGAAGTCTTTGCATCCATTCCCCATGTCATCCATCTTTTCAAAACCTGCTATGGATGTTGTACCAATCACTACATTTGATACAGACTTTGTACTTTTGTTCGATCCACGTGTGAGGGCTGCAGACTCAGTAGCCAGGGAACCTGATATCCATGTGTCTGAATTATCCAAACTCACAGATGAACCTGATGATTCTTCTACAAGCAGTGTACAAAGACCATCATCTGTTGAGGGAGCCATCGAACCAAAGTGAAGGGAATGATAGTGTTGAGGGGGAGCCACACAACAGTCCAACATCACCTCATCATGAAATCTCTCATATCATGTCCATGTACCCTTCAGTCCAGGGGGAGCCAGAGATTTCCACTCTGATCTCAGCAACACTAGTTACTTTAGATAGAGCAACCACTTCCTCAACACCAACTGCTGTCGAGGGGGAGCATACTTTAAACTCTTCTTCACAATTGCACACACCACAAACAAATGTAAAACACTCAGACAATCATCTAATAATGGGTGATTTTCCATGCACTTCGGGATATCCATCAGATATTGAGGATATTAATTCTGAAGGACCACCTGATTTCGATCCAAATTATCCTCCTTTGGATAAATGGACGAAAAATCATCCACCATCACTAGTCATTGGTAATGTTCAATATAAAGTATTGACTCGTGCACAACTCCACGAAAAACAACTTGATTTAAACAAAACTTCGGAGTTGTGCATGTTCAATGTCTTTATCTCCCAGGTTGAACCTAAGAATATTAAAGATGCTTTTGATCACCCTGACTGTATTGAAGCAATGTAGTTGGAATTAGAGGAATTTGAAAGAAACAAATTTTGGAGGCTAAATTCCAAAACCTGCAAATGCTTCAATTGTTGGTCTGAAATAGGTGTACAGAAACAAGCTAGACACCGAAGGCAATGTGGTTCGGAACCAAGCAAGGCTGGTTGTCAAGGGATATTGCCAATAGGAGGGGATTGACTATGAAGAGACATTTGCTCCTGTTGCCAGACTCGAATCAGTTCGGATATTTTTAGCTTATGCTGCACATAAAAACTTTGATGTCTATCAAATGGATGTCAAGTGTGCCTTTCTGAATGGTAATCTCGAGGAAACCGTTTTTGTTGAACAACCACCTGGTTTTAAAAGTAAAGAATATACAAACCATTGCTATGTGCTAGACAAGGCTGTCTATGGTTTAAAACAAGCCCCAAGAGCTTGGTATGAGACCTTGACAAAATTCTTAAAAGAATCAAACTTCAAACAAGGTTCAGTGGATCCAACACTTTTTAGAAAGAAAGTTGGATCTCATTTAATGTTAGTCCAAATCTATGTGGATGACATAATCTTCGGATCCACTGACCCTAATTTATCAAAAGATTTTGAAAAACTAATGAAAAGTAAATTTCAGATGAGTATGATGGGAAAGATTAACTTCTTTCTTGGATTACAAATAAAATAATCCAAGGAGGGGATCTTTATTAATCAACAAAAGTACACAAAAAGTTTGCTTGAACGCTTCGGAATGACTAACTGTTCCAAAGCAAAAGTTCCCTTGCCTGCAGGTATAAGCTTAAATCCCTCATTGGATAAACCGAAGACAGACATACAGCAATACTGAAGTTAAGACAAACTTTCGATATCTTCATGGCACATCTGCTTATGGTCTATGGTACCCAGCCAGTCCACCTGATATCATGTTCGCAGTCTGCAATTGTGCAAGACACCAGGCTGATCAAAGAGAACCTCACTTGGCTGCGGTTAAGACAAACTTTCAATATCTTCATGGCACATCTGCTTATGGTCTATGGTACCCAGCAAACTCTGGCTTCTACATACAAGCTTATTCAGACTCAGATCTTGGTGGATGCTCTATTGATCGCAAAAGTACTTCCGGGGGTTGTCAATTCCTTGATGGAAAACAAATCAGCTGGCAATCTAAGAAGCAAACTTATGTCTCTATCTCCATAGCAGAAGCAGAATATGTTTGGATCCAAAGTGCAATTTGTATATACCACAATCCTGTTCAACATTCCAAGACGAATCATATAGCTCTTCGCTATCACTTCATCAAAAGTCATGTTGAGGAGGGGAATATTGAGGTGCACTTTGTTCACACAACAAAACAACTGGCAGAAATCTTCACAAAGACTCTAAATGAAGTGGCTTTCATAAGAATAGTTCGTGGACTTGGAATGATTGATGGATCCACCCTGCAATAAATCTCAGATTTGCTTATTCTTCCCTTAGTCTTTTTCAATACAAAACAAAATTTTCACAATACTCCGCAGCATTCTGAAGACTTTTATCGCTTCGGAACACAACGTAGTAAAACAATCAAACAACTTAAGGTTGCACTGCAGTACTCCGAAGCCTTCTATCGCTTCGGAGCACCTCGGATCAAACAATTTCAGTTAGAAAAGTTGTCATGAATGTTAAAATATTTTTAAACATCTATTGACTTCGTATCTCAAGGATAAGTAATCTCACAATAAAAGGCTGTTTCAAAGAAAAATAAAAAAAAATCAAAATTACTTGCAAACACTTTGAAGTTCAAAACTAAATTTTTTTTAGTGCATGAGTGACAGAGTTTAACCTTCTTTTCATGAATTAACTGATTAAAGGACAAAACTTTGATTTTAGATTTTGATGATCATACCTTATTGCACTAAAAGGTATTTGAGAATCGACTTGAAACATTGGTAAGTAAACAGACTTCGAAGTGAGGTCAAGGCTATTTTATAATTCGAAGCCTTGTTTGATTCTAATATCCTTAACACAATGTCTATTCCTAACCTCCCTTCTGAACTTGACTCGCTTCAATATCAAACTAATCATGTAGTCTCAAAACTACACAGGATAACTCAAGTGTTCCGAAGTTTTCTTGAAAAATAATACCAACATTGTTTGATAAGCAAATTCAAAATTGTTTTCATTAATGTTTCAAAAATTGAGCTAAATGAAATTTCTTAAACTCAAGGATTGTACAAAACAAAACAAAAAGCACCACAGGAATAAACTAAATGGTGAAATTTTGACTCTTCGGATAACCAAAAACAAAAAGGAAATGATAACATTCAAAATGAAAATGAATAGAAAAAGTCAGAAAGATAAACAGAAAACAAATTGTCAAAAGATTCAAAGACAACAAACAAATCAGAAGGATAAACAAGGGAGTGCAAAAGAATGATAAATCAGCACTCAAAGGCTTATTCTTCTGTTTTAAATAACAATGCAAGGAACTCCTATAAGATAGTTGAGTACCATGTAGAGAATATGACACATTTCAAGTAATCTATCTTAAATGATAAATTGGGGTGGTGTACGAAGCTCAAAGGCTTGTCATCAGAGCTTAGTATCCAAACACTTCAAATGATGAAATGGAATAAGTTTTTAAAAAGGGTTATTCAAAGTCATTCCAAATTCTAAAACACTTCTGATGCTCAATTCAAGAATGAAATTTTTTTTTAATTTTGAATGCAAAGGATGTTATCATTATTTGGTATGAAAAATTTGAAACACATAAGATCAATCAAACTCTTGGTTCTAAATGCGAAATCAAGTTGAAAATGGGGTGATTGGACTTATACATTCATGACTGATATTGAATCAAACAGACTTCGGAATGAAAAATGGACTTCCAACATGATTCGAATGATTCTGAACATTAACCTGTTAAATCTTCATTTCATAATATTCAGGGAAGTTAAGGATAAATGTCACAAGGCATCAATCAAAAGTAAAACCAATTACTCAAGAAAAACATTAAGAAAGCACATGGACTTCGGTGTAGTGACAAACACTTCACAAACAAATGTCACTGTCCGAAGTGTCAATCACACCCTTCGGAGCTAATCTTAATACCTAATCTATCTTTTCACTCCGAGGAGTACTTATAATGGTCATAAATATCCAAAAAGATCCGAAGTCAATTTATTGCTCAAATGATTTTCACATTTATGATAATCTCAGAGACAAACATTCGTTTGAATTAACTAACCATTGTCATACAGCTGTCACTGAGTGAATCATGGTGAATCTTAACAATAAGATCATGGACAGTGTGGCGGTTCATTTTTTGAATAATCATGACTGACACAAGGATGTTTCCACTTTCGCAGGGTTAGTAGGACGCGTAGGTGATGAGGTGTCCTGGTGCTACTGGACCATTTCAAACGTGCAATAAATGGCCTAGGGACCACGAACACGGTATAGTCCACTCACCGCTTCAGTTCTTCTCTTTATGCGAACCCTTCTCTCAAACACTCTTTGCAAGAATTCACTCAAAAACCCTAAAATTCTCTTCTTCCTCTTCATTCAATCTACAATGGAGACTGAAGTATCTTCTCAAACAACTAAAGAGATTTTGATCCCCGTTCTCAAAAATCAATCTGCAAACATTGTGCTTCGCACCAATCTGCAACTATATCCTCAACCAATCGATGTTATGGTTGAGTGCCTGAAGAGGTCAGTTCTTGGGTACGTCGTTACCTATACTCCTTCCATTCCAGCGACCCTGGTTCATAAAGCACACTACACATCAAATGCTCTAATTGACACCAACAATCATGTCAAATCGGTGTTCTATGACGCCATCGATTCGAAGGGAAAGACCAAGAAGATCCAATTGACCAAGGAGAAATTCGCTGAAGCCCTTTGTCTTCCTGTTTACAACTCCAAGGAGATGGTTGTCCCTCTGCTGATCAACTGGTCGAAATGTTCAATGAAATGGGCTATGAACCTCCACTCGAGAAGATCTATATCTTCAAGAAGAATCAGCTTCCTGATCTTTGGAGATACTTCTTTAGTATCTTCCTTAGATATCTCTCAGGAAGAACTTCGGGTCTGGACTCTGCAAGTGTTACATTCCAGAGACTCTGCTATTCGGAATCTACTACGACGTCAAGGTAGATTTCGCTTCAATTCTGTGGGCTGATTTCTGTTCCCACATCAACCATAGCTTGAAGGGGACTGAAATTTCAAATGCAAGGTTCTGGGCGATTGTTGTTCATACCCACTATCAGCAAGCAGGGTATGTTCCAGACCCTTCTCTTCCTGCAGGGTATGTTCCAGACCCTTCTCTTCCAGAAATGAAGTACACACCCATTGCGATTCCAGCACTAGATGATAAACATGTGACATTTTGTGCCCAAAGTCCTCTAGCTATGCTCTCTAAGGTGTCCATGGAGTGTAATGAGCTAAACACTTATAGAAATATGCTTGTTATACCATATCCTGTTCGTGATATAACTGAATCAGCAACCACCAAGGTACAAGCAAAGATAAAAGGCAAGAGGAAAACAACTGGTGGACCGAGTGGTCCGAAAAAGGCAGAGAAAAAGCGAAAAGGTTCAGAGTAAAGTACTCCGAAGAGGAAGCAACCGAAGAGGTTAAGGAAACTGACCATTGTGGATGAGTCTTTAGAATCCAAAAAGACTCAATCGGTAGTTCAAGAAGATGAACAAGAACAAGAAGAACAGCACGATAACCAACCTCCCTCACCACCTAAAACAACAGACCACCTACACCAACTCATACAACAACACCTCTTCCTCCTCCACCCACAACAGTTCAACAAACAACCACAATCCACACTACATCATCTGATGTACCACCTCCTCCACCTCCTACAACAACTCAAGAAACAACAACTATACAGACAACATCATCTGATGTACCTCCACTACCACCACCTACAACTGCCCCTCAAACGTCTATTGTTCATTCCTCTGGTATTGACTTTTCATTACCAGAGTTTGATATGCATCAATCACCCCCAAGACAAAACCCTACTTCAGCAGCCCTCTTTGAGGCTTTTCATCTGGCCCCCTTGGTTGCTGAAGGGACATCCGATGAAGAACTGCCAGATGGGGATTTTGTACTAATGAAACAGTACAAGATTCTCAATTCAAAGCTTGATACTCTGATTCAAGCACAAACATGTTTTGATCCTAGTAAACCAACCATAAGTGACATTACCGAAGAGATCGAGACTTTGGAATTCACATTGTCCAAAGAAATTAAAGAATTAGTGCAGCAGCTCGAGAAGAAACTCGTGGATCAACAGGATAAGATCTGATCCTCGTTTGAACAAAAATTAGAGTCTGCTGTTGCTGAGATTGACAAGAAAATGCAAACATTTGCTGAAAAGGTTGAACCTTCAAACTCCGAAGTTATGAAAGCCTTACAATAACTTCGGAGCGAAACTCAGCAAAGTACCAAGTTTGAAAAACAACTTGATAAGGCAAGAGCAAAGATTGAAGAGCTTACAGCCGCCCAAGCTGCTACAGAGATCACTAAGTTTACAGAGGAACTCCAAAAGACAAATGCAGTTCTTAATCAAGATATGGTCACACGGTTGAGAACTGTTTTACAACCTCTGATAAACATTGGCGATCGGCTTGCTAGACCACAACACAGGCCTGCCATTGGTCAGCATGCGGGCCATGCCTCACAAGGGGAGAAAGAGTGGTCACAATGGTAACCTCCGCAGCCACAACAACCACTACTATTGGTCCTACATTCTCAACCATCACAACAACTACCATGGCAACATTTGGAGCTGGGGGATCACCTCGTGGTGGAAGTTCAACAGACAGGTCTGTTGAAAGCATAATTGCTCCATACATGGAAAATATCTACAAAGCTAGATGTTTTGATCATGCCTTGATGATCAAAATGAACAACTTTGCCCGAAATGATGGAAAATGGACCGCAGAGGCAATCAAACTCTTCGGATTTCAAGATCTGAATGTACTCAACAGGCTACCTCTTCGGAGTTTGTCTACAATCGACTCTGATGATCAGCAGCTTGACTTACCTTTCAATCCGAAGACTTTCTCCTTTCTCCAGTTTGGTCAATCAATAACAAATGAACAGAGGTTAACCTACTAGACCAACAAAATCAACTTCCATGCCATGTTCATTCAAAATCAGAATATAGTATGGAGTTTGAAAAAGATCAAGAAGATCATATCTATCAAGGAAGCAGAGACTTTTGAGAACTTTAAGAATTACGAATGTCTTATTCTTCGTGGTTCAATTGAAGTTGAATCAAGGTTTACAATTGCTGACCTCCCAATAATGAATCCAATGGACTTCATTGAAATGCTAGACATCTTGAGAAGAGGTGATCCTGGCCTTGCTTCGGAGTCCTTGTTTGTAATCAAACGGTCCAAAACCACCTCTTGGGTTTTCTGAACAACTACCTGCTGAGATTCACAAAGCAAGACGTTGAACTATGTTCCTACTATCAACAGCCATTGAATACTCCTCTAGTCGTAGTTCGGAACTTAAGCAGGTTTAAGAATGGAGAGATTCTTGATGAACCATATGGTGTAGTCTTCAAAGGACTTCGAAACGAAACCGAAGTCATGATCAAGTTCTTTGAAATATTCTATCTTGGCCACCATCCCTCCTCCTTTATCTCAGGCATGAGTCCTCATGTGAATGCCTGTCATGTCAATTCTAATGAGAAGAAGAAGAAGTTCATGGATCATATGACCTGGTACTTAGCTGTCAGAAAAACCCTAAAGAGAGCCTACAAAAGAAACTTCTGTGTATAGGCTTCGGATGCACTTCTCACAAAGGGGGAGATTATTGAGAATATTTGTGATGAAGTGCCCATGTATCCGAAGATCTAGTTGAAGAACCCCGAAGTAATAAAACAATTGGAAGAACCCCGAAGTCTGAAGACTCCGAAGCATGTTATCTGGAGGATCCGAAGACTTCACAGCTGTCCAATCTTTTGTGCATGCGTGGTTGCAGACTACGTGCTACATGTATCTAGCATCTATTAGATAGTACATCTGATAGAATATTCTCTGTAACAAACTTTGTACTATGCGTATCACTAATTCAGTATAAATATCAGTGATACCATGCCGTGTTAGATGCGAGGTGATCATCATCCCAATTGTAAAACTCTAATCGTGAAATACAAGCATTCGGCACATGTTGTCCAATTCTTGTTAAGTTCTTTAATGTTCATTCTTATAATAATTGCGTGTGTTGCTTATCTTATTGATTTACATTGTTAAACACTTAGTCAATCCATCCCTTGATTGAATTCGACACCCAACAAAAGTACATTCTTGTTGTCGTTGATGGATTATTGCGCTTTACTTAGGTCTTTTTTTTAAGATTAAATCAGAGGCACCTGAAGAGATGATCAACTTCATCAAACAAATCAAACTTAAGCTTAAAAGAACTATTCGAAGAATCCGAAGTGATAATGGTTTAGAGTTCAAAAACAAGACTCTAGATTCATTACTCAAAGACAAAGGAATTGAACATAACTTCTAAGCCCCATACACTCCACAACAGAATGGCGTTGTCGAAACAAGGAACAGAACTCTATGTGAAGCTGCAAGATCAATGCTTATTTTCACTGATCTACCACAATACTTCTAGGCAGAAGCAATAGCCATAGCTTGCTACACACAAAATTGTTCCTTAATCTATAAATATCTTCATAAAACACCATATGAAGTCATTAACAACCAAAAACCAAACATCAAATTTTTCCATATTTTTGGTTGTCGATGCTTCATAAAGAACAATAAAGATCACCTTTCAAAATTTGAATCAAGGTCGGAGGAAGGAATTTTCTTTGGTTACTCGTTTTCCTCAGCTGCTTATCGAGTACTGAACAAACGTACCAGAGTAATTGAAGAAAGTACTGATGTTCATTTCGATTAATTTTATGTCAGGAAATTGGATCGTAAACATTTTGGTTCTAAAATGATTGATAATATTTTTCAAAATCCAATTCAAAAAACACCTTCTCCTGACATAGACTTTGAAATCGATCTTGAATTACTTTTTGAACAACCAAAAACCTCTTACAATTGTAAACTTCTAACTACTTTAATTAATCATACAGGAACACCCACTGAAGGAACTCCACAAGTAAACCAAAATGATGCAGATCAATTCGAGGGGGAACCACTAACACATACTTCCTCTTTGGAACAAACACCAAATCCTCCTTTGAAAACCCCATCCCCAAATGGCCAAAAGAAACCTGATGCATCATTTATGGGGGAACCTTCAAACCTATTCCAAGAGGAAACACCCGGAGAAGAACAATGGGATACTGAAATTACATTTATTATAGCGGAAGAGAATCGCTTAATCAAGTGGACCACAAATCATCCAATAAATTAAATCATCAGAGATCCTAAATCAGGCATTCAGACTAGAGCAACATCCACAAATGAATGTTTATTTGGCGCCTTCTTGTCCATGACTGAACCCAAAACCATACATTCTCCTCTCAAAGATCCAGACTGGGTAAAAGCTATGCAAGAAGAGCTAGCAGAATTTGAAAGAAATGACGTGTGGAATGTTGTTCCTACCCCATCTGATGTTACTGTTATAGGTTCAATATGGGTCTACAAAAACAAGACTGACGATCAAGGAATCATTTGTCGAAACAATGCACGTCTTGTAGTCAAAGGATATTCACAACAAGAAGGAATCGACTATGAATCTATGATGAAACATATGCTCCAGTTGCCAGAATTGAAGAAAGTCGCATCTTTCTTGCATATGCTGCACATAAGAACTTCAAAGTATTCCAAATGGACGTTAAATGTGCATTCCTACATGGAGAGATAGATAGCGAAGTATACATCCAACAACCACTAGCTTTCGAAGATCCAAACTTACAGATCACAGCTTTAAATTGCAGAAATCTGTCTATGGCTTGAAATAAGCACCCCGAGCCTGGTATGCCACGTTGTCAACCTTTCTCGAAGAATCAGGTTTTAAAAGAGGTTCAATCGATCAAACCCTCTTTCTTAAAATCTTTAATAAATATCTTTTAATCGTACAAATATATGTTGATGACATTATTTTCGGTTCTAGTGAAGAATCATTGAGTGTTAAGTTTGCAGATCTAATGAAGAGCAAATTTGAAATGAGCATGATTGGGGAGATGACTACTTTTCTCGGACTTCAAATCAAACAGTCAACTGATGGAATTTTCATCAACCAAGAGAATTATGTCAAAAACCTACTCACTCGCTTTTCAATGGACATGTCCAATACCGCAAAAACACCAATGGCTTTTGGATACAAAATTGATGGAGATAAATCGCAAACCCGTTGACCAGAAAAGATATCATGGAATGATCGGATCACTCTTATACCTCACTGCCAGCAGACCTGACATCATGTTTTCTACATGTGTCTGTGTCGGATACCAAGCAAATCCTATGGAATCTCATGTAATTGCTGTGAAACGCATCTTCAAATACCTTAAAGGCACTCCCAAACTTAGCCTTTAGTATCCAGCTAAATCCGATTTTCAGCTGAACGCTTTCACCGACTCAGACTACGGAGAATGCAAGCTAGATAGGAAGAGTACAAATGGTAGCTGTCAATTCCTAGGAGGTAGACTAGTGAGTTGGACTTCAAAGAAACAGACTTGTGTATCCACATCAACAGCAGAAGCTGAATACGTTGCTGCCGCCAGCTATTGTTCACAAGTCATATGGATGCAAACTCAACTGCGTGACTATGGCTTCAAAATCTCACAAATTCCCATATTTTATGACTCAACCGGTGGTATTGCCATTTCTCACAATCCCGTTCACCATTCCATGACAAAGCACATCGACATTCGATATCATTTCATCAAAGACAACATTCAAAAAGGTCATATCGAATTGCACTTCATCAACACCGAAGATGAAATTGCCGATGTCTTCACTAAGGTGTTGTTTTTTTTTTAAGAGGTAAAAGGTCTGCAGTCTGCGGACCACATCTGCAGAGCATCTACAGAGAAGAGGTGGACTAAATGTCTGCAGACTGCAAGAAGAAGACTGTTTGTTTTTTAAAGTCTGCAGCTTATGAAAATAAACTAAAATTTAAATAAACTTTTTTTTATGTAAAACACATGAGTACGTTCAATTTACGATATTAACGAATTTAAGGATCAAAGCAAACATTTATTTTTTAAATAATAAAAAATAAAAATTACGTAACCAAAGTTGGATTTACAAATAGTTTGTAAAGCTAAAAATTTGCGTAAGATTATGAACCAAAGTTCTAATGTTAAAATATATTTGTAGGTTTCAAATAGTTTATAAGTATGATTTACAATAAAAAAAGCGTCTATTATATGATATTAACGAATTTAATAGCAAAGCAAACATGTCTTTTTTTAAGTTTGTGACATTTTTTTAAAAGTGTTACAAATTTATCTTCATTTTGTTTAAAAACTTAGAAAATAAATATTTTTTACTTCGAAAAGATAATGTTGATAAAAAATCGCAACTATTAGTTAAAAAAATCAAAATATTTTAAAAAACAAATATGTGTATTTCTTTTTTTTTTAAATCGAAGGTGGCCGGCGGCTACGGTTTGGTCAACGACGCAAGGAAGAGAAAACACGAGACCGGTTGGAGGAGAAAACGATATGCGTATTTTTTTAGGTTAAAATTGTATTAATTTATTACTAGAAGAGTTCTGCAGACCCTTGAAGACATTGGTCCATGTTTGCCCCCAAAAGAGGACGCGCGGACCTTTTTAGGTCTGCAGTCTTCGAAAAAACAAACAGTTTGCGAAAGTCCATGTCTGCGCGCCGTCTGCGTGGCGCAGACAAAAGTGGTCAGGAAGATCTGCAGAGAAAAAACAAACAGCCCCTAAGGCTCTCGATGAAACAAAGTTTCAATACTTCTTAGGTCATCTAGGAATGTTCAATCTATATAACATCCATCCTTAAACTTTTAATTTTTGTTTGTACAAAAGTGTGTTTACTTTCATTCAAAAAGAAAATTCAAAAACAATTAAAATTTTTTTCTTTTTTAAAAAAAAATTCCAAAACATTCAAATAACCAAAATTTCCAAAAACATTCAGAAAAACAAATCTTCAAAAATACAATAAAAGACTTTCCATAATAAGCTTTTATAGAACCTTGTGATTAATTGTCTCTTGACTTAATTTTTAGATACTTATGCTTGATGAAGATTTTAAGTCATATTGATTCTCAATTGGAGTGAAGGTTCAAATCTCATACTTTTCATAATATATATAACTTGATTTCCTTCGATTTTATTTCATTATTGACGATTTTAAACAATCAAGGGACATAAGGTTAGGAGGTTCAGATGAAAACAAAAACCCATGTGAGAATTTGTTCCTCGTCGATCTAAATCATTGTGGAATTCATTTCTTGTGAGCTTAGGTGTGTCACTATTGCTTATAAGGTATACCCGATTATACCTTGTCATGGTCTCATTTTTGCTTAGATATCAAAATGATCAGGGACGATACATTCATTTCTTACATACTAGACAAAATGTCTTTTATGGCACCTATCCCTACCTAGATAAAAGCCAACCAAAAATGAAGACAGCCTCAAAATAGAAAGACTCCAGACAATGACATATTCTTATAAGAAAACCAAAGGAGAAACAAAGATCTATCAACATCCAATTTTTAAAGATGAATCAACAAGAAAGCCAAATCATTCACCGAAGAAATACCAAACAAAACAAAATTTCAACCAAATGGTTATTTCAAAACAAACATCATAAAATCCCGCGATTTGTTTTTAACCATTTTTTTTCAGAAAAGCAGATATCTCAATCACTCAAGACAGATTCTCTTACAAAACAAAAAAACACAAAAAAATTCCCAATTGTAGCAAATTCTCAATGATAAAACAATATATCTTTTTACAGTAAATCGATATTGATCAACAAACAGGATACCATCAAAGAAGAAGCGGCAACAACAATGGATTTCCCAGGATACTGTAGCCTTCATCACTGAAGATTCTTAGTTGCAAATTGCACTATGAAAATTGCTAAACCCCTCTACATGTATTTCCTGATGGAGAGAGAGTGAACATCAATGACATGAATGAAGAAACCTCTGAGTAATGCCGAAACCAGTCTTATGTGATTGATTAACTAATATGAAGAGTAAGTAATTTTACAGGAAAAGCATAGATGAACACCTCCAATATGTATGTGAGTCGTTAGAGAGAGATATCACTTATTTTTAGTGATCTTTAACTTGTTCTGCTACCAGAACAACCAAGTGAAGTATGAGTGTTGAATAATGTTTTTTTTTATGTTTTTATGTGACCATCACTGAAATAAGTCGAAATGTTTTTATTAACAGTTTATTTCAGATTGCGTAAATTCGAGTTCAACCAAACCGGAGAAAATGACGATATGTACCAAAGAGCAAAAATGTCACCCAGCGACAGAAATCGCGACCCAACAGCTCATGTGTCGCGAAATGAAGAAAATCAAAACAAAAGAAGAAAAAGGCTGGAACAGTGAAGATCGCGACCCGATCCAACCCAGATCGCGACCCGATCGTGATGACACACACGTGACGCTTTGCTGACCAAGGATCGCGAGCCTATGGCAACCCGACGAGATCGCGACCCGACCGTCCACCCATCGCGACCCGACCTGGATCGCGACCCGATCTTTATCCCATCGCGACCCGATCTCAGCGACCAACTCCACCGAGTCGGGTAGTGGCCAGCACAAAAGCGGGAACCACTCGAGATCGCGACCCGATCCCATAAAGATCGCGACCCGATCCTCGCTGGAACAAACTATAAATAGATGCTTCATCTTGCTGATTTCTACACCACAAATACATATCATCCAAGCTCCATACACTCTAATCCACGACCAAACAGCTCTAAATTCTGATATTTCTGCATTTGGCAACGAGGATCAAACCGCAAAACCGCAAGAAACAAAACCTCCACCCGACACCAAACTTCAAACCTCCAAACAACCCTTACCCGACACCAAACTCCAAACCACTAAACAACCTCTACCCGACACCAAAAATCACCAAAACCTCATCTTACTGTGAAGAACAAGAAATCGACATATCAAGAAAAACGCTATCTTCCGCAGCTACCGATAAGTTCTTTTAAAATTATCCGTGTCGTTATTGATTTATTTAAACTGTTATAAATCAACTGTACCAAATCTCCAATACACCCGAATTGAACCGTGACAACGAAAACATATGTGGACTGTATTTAACCGAGACATTTAACTTCTAACTTCTAACTTTTTTACTTATTGTAAAAACACGTTATCGTTGATAATGGCGTTTATTACATCTAACATCTAATTTCTAACTTCTAACTTCTAACTTCTAACCTTTTTACTTATTGTAAAAACACGTTATCGTTGATAATGGCGTTTATTACATCTAACCTTTAACTTCTAACTTTTACTTTATTTACCGCTTTCTGTCTATTTAAATACTGTCTAGTTTAGATTTACCGCTTTATTTTATTCCGCAACTCTTATTTATTCCGCATAATATAGATAAAATACATATCTGTCACACGGTAATAGGCTTAAAAACCTTGTTCGTGGAGATCAGTTATCGTATTTTTCAACAATTGGTATCAGAGCTCGTGTGATTTAATCTGAAATTTTTGTCGTGAACTGTTGTGTAGCGTTTTTATAAACCACCAATAAGTTTCCTTTAAAAATTTCATCTTAATATCACTTGTTCATTAAAAAAATATATTAAAAAAAAAACATTTAAAAATTGCTTGTGTGATTTATTTTGAAAATTTTTGTCGAAAACTTTTGTGTAGCGTTTTTATAAACCACCAATAAGTTTTCTTTAAAAATTTCATTTTAACATCACATTTTCATTAAAAAAAAAATAAAATGTCTTCCACAACCTACTCAAGAGCTCCATATGTCATCGATCAGGTATGGTCTATGATCTCAGAAATCGGTCTTTCAAAAACACCATTTGAGTCCCACATGACTAAGATTGAGAACAGTTTGAAAGCTGATCTCAAACTATATCATGACACAATAGTCAAATCTGATATCTGCAAATCTGAATTACAAACCTTGCAACTCAGATTTGGAGAATCAACAAGGACTAGAGACAAACTTGAAAGAGACATCGAACGAAAATCAGAAGAATATTATCACGTCTTAGAACAATTAAATGAAGCCCTAAAACAGAAAAAGGACTTGGAAATAAAAAATCAATCTTTTTTTCCATCTGAAATAAAAGATACCTTAGAAATAGAAGTCCTTCAATTAAAACTAAAAATTCAAGATTTAACTGACACAAACACTAGTTTGATTTTGAAATTAGATGATTCTTCAAAACAAATCAAACTTCTTGAATCCGAGAATCAAAGATTTCAAGGAAAACTGGATTCTATCAATCTTGCTAGAAAGCTAAGTGATGATATTTTCATCAAAGCGACATCCTTAGGATCTGGCAAAATCGATACAAATTACAGACCTGGATTAGGAAGAGAATCCTTCGAAATCGAACAAGCCAAACAAGAAACCAGGACTAACAGTGAAAACCCTGAATCAACTCTAACAGATCTATCCTCGTCTGTTAATGAGGAAAATTCAGATGACGAAACAGTTATCAACTGCAACCCAGATGATACTGATTTCACTGTTTCCAAAAGATCTTTCACTAATAGGTCTTCAACCCACCAAATCCAAATTACCAACCAAAACTCCTTTTACAAGAAAGGCAGTACCTCTAAACCAATTGCTCTTCAAAAGGAACAAGGCAAACCCAAAGTTTTCAAACAAACCCAAAAGAAACCTTTAAAACCAGCTTCTGTGCCACAAAAACAAACTTTGAATCCAAAACAAAAACCTTTTCAAAAACCAATTCAAAGTTGCTTTCAAGAGATAAACTTCAATCTCTCAAGAAATTTTCAAAAATCATCATTTCACCAAATTCCATTCCATCATCATAATGTTTTTCAAAATCATCCAAATCACAGATACAAAGAAAGGTTATCAAACGGATCTTCACATATAGGATATCTTTCACAAAATCAAAGACCATTTCAACTGACAGGTTTTCAAAAACAAATCTTAAATTGGGAAAATCTGATAAGTCAAATCAAGCCTCAACCACTTCGTCCAATTAACAGAAACCATAATGATTTCAAATCACCGAAAACCATTAACAAATCAGGACCCCCAATGGTTTGGGTACCTAAACTTTCTGTCTAATTGCAGGTACTTTGTGCTGGAAAGCCCAAGGATGATACATGGTATATCGATAGTGGCTGTTCCAAGCATATGACAACAAACCATAGCCTTCTACAAGACTTCAAACCCACACTACCTCCGATGCAGAAACTTCACAATCAAACCAAAATGATGCGGATCCAGTCGAGGGGGAACCACCAAAACCAGAACCCTCCTAAAACACCCCAATCCACCTGTCCAAATGATCCCAATGCATCATTTATGGGAGAACCACCAAAACCAAATTCCTCTTTAAACAATCCCAATCTACCTATCCAAAATGATCCCAATGCATCATTTATGGGGGAACTCTCGTTACCCCATTCTCACCCCCAAACCGAAATTTACCAAAAACATTCAAATAACCACAATTTTCCAAAAACATTCAGAAAAACAAATCTTCAAAAATACAATAAAAGACTTGTCATAATAAGCTTTTATAGAATCATGTGATTAACATCTTCTTGACTAAATTTTCAGATACTTATGCTCGATGAATGTTCTCAGTTATATTGATTCTTAAATTAAAGAGAATGTTCAAATTTCAAACATTTTTGTTATGTACATTCTCCTATTCCCTTTGAATTTATTTAAAATTATAACGATTTTATCTGTAAAGGGACATAAGATCAGGAGATTCAGATGAAAACCAAACCCATGTGAGAAATTGTGCCTCGTCTTTAACTGCTAAGTGGAATTCATTTCTGTGAGCAAAGGTGTTTTCATTATGACTTATAGGATTTATACTCTTATACCGTGATACTAGTCTCATTTTTGCTTAGATATCAAAATGACCAGGGACGATACTTTCATTTTCTTATATATTAGACAAACTGTCTATTATATCAACTATCCCTATCCTCAATCAAACCACTTCAAAGAAAAGCTTCATCATCTAGCATAACAAATCTGACAAATGAAGAAACGACAAAGTCATATCCAACAAATGCTGTCAACAAATCACAATTGGTAAACCACATTAGATATCTTTTACACAATGTGTATTCGCACAAATCAAGAAAAGATAAAGACAAAGGTGAACACCTCACCAAAGAAAAAGAAGATTTACAACAACAATCCATCAAGACAGACACCTCTCAAAACAACGAATTTTCAAAATGCTTTATCTAATATAGCTGTCAAAACCAAAGATTTACCGGGATACTGTAGCCTTCATAATTGAATATTCTTAGTTGCAAAATGCACTATGAAAACTTCTAAACCCCTCTACATGTATTTCCCGACGGAGAGAGAGTGAACATCAATGGCATGAATGAAGAAACCCTCTGAGTAATGCCGAAACCAGTCTTATGTGATTGATTATCTAATATGAAGACCAAGTGACTAAAGTATATAGGTATAAATCCACATTAAGTATAAGTCAACACCTTCAAACTGAGAGATATCACTCATCTTTAGTGATTATACACCAGTTCTGCACCCAGAACAAACAAACACCTCAGTCAAGTGTGAGCTATACCTATGAGCGTTCATCTGAATCGACCTATTAAGATCACTTGTCGTCTTTATAAATGCTATAAAATCTTAAGGAATATTATGAAAATACATATACAAAAACCTTTTGATAATCGAACTCGAGGCTTTGATTCAGAAACAAATATTCTTGACAAACATTTTTCAAAACATAAGTAAAATCTAGTCACACCCTTTCAAAACAAGTGATATGGTTTTATAAATGTCTTATCCAAATTTCAAGAACTTCAATCAAACATTTTTCTCCTCATTTCATTAATGATCACATAGGGGGAAATTGTTGAATAATGTTTTTTTTATGTTTTTATGTGACCATCACTGAAATAAGTCGAAATGTTTTTATTAACAGTTTATATCAGATTGCGTAAATTCGAGTTCAACCAAACCGGAGAAAATGACGCTATGTACCAAAGAGCAAAAATGTCACCCAGCGACAGAAATCGCGACCCAATAGCTCATGTGTCGCGAAATGAAGAAAATCAAAACAAAAGAAGAAAAAGGCTGGAATAGTGAAGATCGCGACCCGATCCAACCCAGATCGCGACCCGATCGTGATGACACACACGTGACGCTTTGCTGACCAACGATCGCGAGCCTATGGCAACCCGACGAGATCGCGACCCGACCGTCCACCCATCGCGACCCGACCTGGATCGCGACCCGATCTTTATCCCATCGCGACCCGATCTCAGCGACCAACTCCACCGAGTCGGGTAGTGGCCAGCACAAAAGCGGGAACCACTCGAGATCGCGACCCGATCCCATAAAGATCGCGACCCGATCCTCGCTGGAACAAACTATAAATAGATGCTTCATCTTGCTGATTTCTACACCACAAATACATATCATCCAAGCTCCATACACTCTAATCCACGACCAAACAGCTCTAAATTCTGATATTTCTGCATTTGGCAACGAGGATCAAACCGCAAAACCGCAAGAAACAAAACCTCCACCCGACACCAAACCTCAAACCTCTAAACAACCCTTACCCGACACCAAACTCCAAACCTCTAAACAACCTCTACCCGACACCAAAAATCACCAAAACCTCATATTACTGTGAAGAACAAGAAATCGACATATCAAGAAAAACGCTATCTTCCGCAGCTACCGATAAGTTCTTTTAAAATTATCCGTGTCGTTATTGATTTATTTAAACTGTTATACATCAACTGTACCAAATCTCCAATACACCCGAATTGAACCGTGACAACGAAAACATATGTGGACTGTATTTAACCGAGACATTTAACTTCTAACTTCTAACTTTTTTACTTATTGTAAAAACACGTTATCGTTGATAATGGCGTTTATTACATCTAACATCTAATTTCTAACTTCTAACTTCTAACTTCTAACCTTTTTACTTATTGTAAAAACACGTTATCGTTGATAATGGCGTTTATTACATCTAACCTTTAACTTCTAACTTTTACTTTATTTACCGCTTTCTGTCTATTTAAATACTGTCTAGTTTAGATTTACCGCTTTATTTTATTCCGCAACTCTTATTTATTCCGCATAATATAGATAAAATACATATCTGTCACACGGTAATAGGCTTAAAAACCTTGTTCGTGGAGATCAGTTATCGTATTTTTCAACAGTGAGTTATACCGATGAGCATTCATCTGAATCGACTTGTTAGACCACTTGTCGTCTTAAATAATGCTATAAAATCTTAAGAAATTTTTTTAGATACATATATGGCTACCCTTTGATAACCGAACCCGAGACTTTGATTCGAAAACAAACATTCTTCAAAATCTTTTTCAAAACATAAGATATGTAAAGCCAAGTCCCAAATTTTGAAAATGATTACAATGGTTTTATATATATCTTATCATAGACACAACTTTTTTTCCCAAATCTTCAATATTAAAATTGTTAATGTTATTATATAAGTCCTTATTTCAGTAATAATCACATAGGGGGAAATTATTAAAAATATTTTTGTATGTGAAAACCACTGAAATAAGATGAACTGTTTTTATTTTATCTGAAAATATTGTCAATTTATTTCAGGTTGCGTGGATTCGAGATTGAATGAGAAAATAAGAAAATAATTTTTAAACAAAAAGATTGGAGTTAAATTTATCGTTTATTAAACTTGATTATTGAGGAATAATTATTTTAATTATTTTCTAAATAATTGATTTTAATAAGTGATGCAATTTATTTGAAAAAGATTTTTAAAAGCTAAAATACATAAAAATATAAAAGTAATTTAAATTAAATCTATTTAAAATAAATTATTGGAAATATATTTTCTAAATAATTTATTTTATTAGATTTAGTTAATTTAATAAATTAAAAATGAATTTTCCTAATTTATTTAAATCATTTTCTGTTTTAAAATGAATTAAAATTAAAAAAGGAGAAAACAAATCAGTCCGGCCCAGTTCCACGCTCTAGCCCAATCCGCCAGCAGCCCAAGACCCGGCCTGATCCAAGCTCCAGCTCCAGCGTCCGATCCGAACCGGCCACCCGAACCGCTTCGCTCCCCTCACATCACAGTGCGGACTCTACCGCTCCGACCCGCCCTATGTTCCGACTCGTTTACTATCACATCCAGATCCGCGCGTCGACCCACGAACCCAACCTAAATCCGGCCAGCAACCCGCGTGTTTCATTTAAAGAAGTTTCAGTTTAGCCCCTGAACTTTGAAAAATTATCAAAAACCACACCAAAAACCTTTACAACACCATTATATACCAAAAAAAAAACCTACAAAAAATACACCAAATTTTTATTACTCTCCAAACACCCTCCAAAAACCCTCTCAATCACCAAACATCAAACTCTCTCAATCACCAAACATCAAAAACCCTCTCAATCACCAAAAACATCAAACTCTCTCAATCACCAAACAATAAACACCAATAACACCAAGAACATCAACAACACCAAGAACACTAAGAACACCAAGAACACCTCCAGTTCTAAACCAGTTCATTCCTTTATTTGACGAACCTACTTGATAGACCAGTCGTTTCATCATTCCAGTTCTAAACCAGTTCAGTCAATTTATTGACGAACCTACTTGATATATATTTATATATTTACATCATTTAATTACAGTAATTTATATTTTTACAGCTTTACGTCATTTAATTACAGTAATTTATATTTTTACAGCTTTACGTCATTTAATTACAGTAATTTATATTTTATAGCTTTACGTCATTTAATTACATTAATTTATATTATTTATAGCTTTACGTTATTTAAATACAATTATTTATATTATTTATAGATTTACGTCATTTAAATACAGTAATGTATATTATTATAACTTTCAGTTATTTATAGCTTTCAAGTTTATATTTATTCCGCAATTCTTATTCTTTATATATCCGCATCTTATCTTTAATTTATATATGTGTCACACAGTAAACAGTATCCGAGCCTTTATTTGTGGTGATCAGATCATATATTTTCATTATCGGGTACATAAGAACAATAATTGCTTCAACAGAAGAATTTTGCTTGGCTAGTCTAAGGCTCCAAAACAACTAACTAGCCAAATGAAGGCTAAGGACACACATATATATACATACCTAAGCTATCCGGACCGAAATCCTAGGTACATAAGAACAATTGTTGCTTCAATAGAAGAATTTCGCTAGGCTAGTCTAAGGCTCTAAAACAACTAACTAGCAAAATGACCGGTCCCAGGCCGAAATCCTCAAACAGGCCCCTAAACTATGGTCTTTTCTATTTTAGACCATATAAATGCAAAGATTAAACCACTAAAATAGGTCCTAACAATCTCCCCCTTGGTGTAATGCTTTCATTTATCTTCGAGGTCTGTCTTGACCTTGATTTGGTTGTATACTACAGAACATTTCAACAATATCCCCCTTAGCATGTAACGGGTATAGATGTTGATAACATTGAGCGTGTTGTAGAGACAACTTTTTCTTCAATAGCGGACTGTCTTCAGATTTGACTTTGTAAGTTCATTGGGCTAGTCGGTCTCAAATTTATAACTTTCATCACATATTAATCATATATTTAAAACCTGTTCTTATAACATTCTAGGCTTTATGCCAAATCATACTTTTCAACATCTCATGGCTATATGCCCATTCATACTTGAAAACATATATGGTTTATAACCAAAACATACTTCCCAAACATCTTGTGGCTATATGCCTATTCATACTTGAAAACATATATGGCTTATAACCAAAACATACTTTCACATAATTGGCTCATAGGCCAAAACATAACTTCAAATATAGCATTATACTTTCACAAACAAGTTAGAAATAATACTTTTGCATATATTTTCACATATAGAAATTTTATAAAAAGTCTTAATATAGTTACTTGCCATGTACCCCAAAATGGGTAAAAAATATTGCATGTACTCACCTCATGTATTGCTAGTAGATTGTCTAAACTTTCCTTGCATTCATACTCTTTTGTGATCCAATAATCATTTGGTATGAACCTATAATTAACATGTTATACATTAACATTCATTCTAACTGACTCTATAACTCATTAGAGTCCTTATTTTACCAATATGGGTCATAACAAATGTATAAATTTTAAATAACTAACTTTATATGAATCGTATTGTATACGTATTTTAATACAGTACCCTCGAGAGGTCGTATTCCCGGTTTAACAATTCTCCGTGTGTTTTCACACCATTTTAAGCCTGTGGTATGAATTATAGACCAATCAGACAAGTCTAGCATCAAGTTCCAAACTCAAAATTGGACAGAATGCCCCCTGGACATAAGCACGACTCGTGCTCTTTTTGTTCTATGCGGAGCACGACTCGTGTTCCTCCTGGAACCTTCTTTCTTTGCTGATTTTTGTGCTGCAGGTCCTTTAGTCCGAGAATTAAGTCCTTAATACATAACTTAATCATTTTAAGGTCATTTCTAGGCCTTAAATAACAACTTACTTTTAGTTTTAAACCATGGAATCATCAATTCCATTCCTTTGCTTAAAACATTCCCGTAATACCCATTTTAACTCCAAAAACCATTTTGATGAATTTTCAATAAAGGAATTGATTTCTCATATCTTTATGATACTTTAGGCTTACCAATACATTTGAAATCAGTTTCAAAATCATAAACCCAATTTCTAGGGTTCTTGAGCTAAAAACTCATTTCTATGGATTCAACCACAATTTATGGTTGGAAATTTGTTTCTTGTGTTGATTTGAACTAGATTAAGTGTATGAATTCATTGTAGTAGCTTCATACACAATTTCAGTTTGGAGATTACCCACCACAACTTGAAACCATTAGCTTAAAACATAGAAATCTTACCTTTGAAGCTTGGAATCAGCAATTCCAAGTGTAACTCTTCAATTCCCACTTCAATTTCCTTACTTCTCTTCTTGAACCTTTACTCTCGATCCTTCCAGAGAATTCCCAGGAGTTCTTTCTGATTTTTATGAAGATTATGACATAATTTCTCACTTATATATTTTTCCAACTTTGGCTTAATGACGTTTCAGCCCCTCGACTTCCATTCTTCATATTTTTAACACTAGAATCCAACTTTTATTACACCAACTTTTACTTCTCACACTTTTACCCAAAAACACAAATCTTTTTATTCCACGGTCCAAAACATGGCAAAAGACTAATTTGCCCTTTTTTACAAGTTTTGCAAAACTGTCCCAAAACTCAGAATTCCTCTTTTTAAGTTTATTTCGTTACTTATTATCCCCAACATCATATTTTCATTACTTAAAAGTCATTTGGATGTCAAATGACCATTTTGCCCTTTTTCACCAATTTTCTCCAAACTCTTGGAATTTCACTACAATTCCCGCTACATTATTTTACAACTTTCAAAATTTTTGGTCTTTACCTTAAACATTATCTCGAATATAAATTCAAGATTTTTGGGTCGTTACAACACCTACCCCTATACCCTACCCTTCCTATCTACCCTTACTCAACCCTCTACACTCACCCTACCCCACAACCCCCAACATACCATACCCGCACACACCCACCTACCTAAATCATTTAACAGGTAGAGGTGGGTGCACCCTACCCTACTTACATACCTCCATCCCACCATTCCAAACCGCCTCCATACCCCACCTTTACTTACCCCTACCCCATACTTTACCTACGTATATACCCTACCCCACAACACCCAACATACCCTATCTAAACACACCTACTTACTTACATCGTTTAAGCGGTAGAGGTGGGTAGGGTTCGGTAGGGTGGGTGGGGTTCTTTAGGGTAGGGTAAGGGGTAGGGTGTGTAGGGTGGGTAGGGTAGGTTAGGGTAGAGGTGGGATGGGTATGGTTGATGGGTGGGTAGGGTAGATAGGGGTGTGTAGGGGTAGGGTAAGGTGGAGGTGGGTGGGTTGGGTTGGGTAGGGTGAGGGTCGGGTGAGGTCGGGTGGGTAAGCTATCCGTGTGGAGTTGGGTAGGGTTTTGGGTGGGGTGGGGTGGGGGTGGTGGTAAGTAGGGGGTTGGGTAGGGTGGGGTTAGGTAGGTTAGTGGTGGTGTGGGTTGGGTGGGGTGGGGTTTGTGTAAGGTAATTGTGGGGTGGGTTGGGTAGGATGGGGTGGGTGGGTTGGGTAGGATGGGGTGGGTGGGTAAGGGTAACTAGGTAGAGGTAGGTAGGGTGGAGTGGGGTAGAGGTGGGTAGGGTGGTATGGTTGGGGTAGGTTAAGGTAGGAGTGTTTTCGGGTGGGTTGGGCTGGGTAAGAGTATAGGTGGGGTGGGGTAAGCTGGGGGTGGGGGTGGGTAGGGTAGGTTTCGTTGGGGTTGGGGTCGGGTGGGGTAGGTAGAGTAGGGGTAGGGTGGGTTAGATAGCTAGGGTGAACATGGGTAGGGTGAGGTACGGTAGGTGGGGTAAGGGTGGGTTTGGTGAGGCTTGGTAGGGGTTATGAATGGGTAGGGTAGGGTAGGGTGTGGGGTAGGGTGGGGTGGAGTGAGTAGGGGTTGAGTGGGGTAAGTGGGGTTAGGTAGGGTAAAGGTGGGGTAGGTAAGGCTGGGTAGGGGGTTTGGCTGGGTAAGGTAGGGTAGGGTGGGGTAAGGTAGGTGGTAGGTGGAGGTGGGTAAAGGTTGGGTGGGGTTGGGGAAGGTTAAGGTACGAGTGGGCTGGGGTGGGTAGGGTGGGCTGGTCTTGGGGTGAAGGTGGGTAAGGTGGGGTAGGGGTGGGGCTAGGTAGGGGTATGGGTGGGTAGGGTCGGGTAGGGTGGAGTGGTGTAGATGTGGGAAGGGGTTGTGTAGGTGGGTGGGGTTAGGTTGGGGTAGGAGTGGGGGGATTGGGTAGGGTGGCTCGGGTGGACGTAGGTATGGTGGGGTGGGTGGGGTGGGTGAGGTTGGGTAGGGTGTTGTAAGGTGGGTTGGTAGGGTCGGGTTGGGGTACGGTGGAATGGTGTGGAGGTGGGTAGGGGTTGTGTAGGGTGGGTGGGGTTAGGTTGGGGTAGGAGTGGGGGGATTGGGTAGGGTGGCTCGGGTGGCTCGGGTGGACGTAGGTATGGTGGGGTGGGTGGGTTTGGTGAGGCTTGGTAGGGGTTATGAATGGGTAGGGTAAGGTAGGGTGTGGGGGTAGGGTGGGGTGGAGTGAGTAGGGGTTGAGTGGGGTGAGTGGGGTTAGGTAGGGTAAAGGTGGGGTAGGTAAGGCTGGGTAGGGGGTTTGGCTGGGTAAGGTAGGGTAGGGTGGGGTAAGGTAAATGGTAGGTGGAGGTGGGTAAAAGTTGGGTGGGGTGGGTGGGGTTGGGGAAGGTTAAGGTACGAGTGGGCTGGGGTGGGTAGGGTAGGCTGGTCTTGGGGTGAAGGTGGGTAAGGTGGGGTAGGGGTGGGGTGGGTGAAGCTAGGTAGGGGTATGGGTGGGTAGGGTCGGGTTGGGGTAGGGTGGAGTGGTGTGGAGGTGGGTAGGGGTTGTGTAGGGTGGGTGGGGTTAGGTTGGGGTAGGAGTGGGGGGATTGGGTAGGGTGGCTCGGGTGGACGTAGGTATGGTGGGGTGGGTGGGGTGGGTGAGGTTGGGTAGGGTAAGGTGTCGTGGACAGGGTGTGTAGGGGTAGGTTGGGTTGGAGGTCGGTAGGGGTTGGGTGGGGTTGGGTAGGGTTGGGTTGGGTTAGGTAAGGTAGGGTAGGGGTGGGTTGGGGTGGGTAAGGTAGCTAGAGTGGGGTGGGTAAGGTAGCTGGGGTGGAGGTGGGTGGGTGTCTGGGGTAATGGTTGGGGCAGGTAGTGTAAGTTGGGTGGAGTGGGGTAAGGGTTATGGTGGGTTAGGTGGATATGTGTGTAAGGATTTTATTCTTGGAACGAGTGGGGTGGGTGAAGCTAGGTAGGGGTATGGGTGGGTAGGGTTGGGTTGGGGTAGGGTGGAGTGGTGTGGAGGTGGGTAGGGGTTGTGTAGGGTGGGTGGGGTTAGGTAGGGGTAGTAGTGGGGGGATTAGGTAGGGTGGCTCGGGTGGACGTAGGCATGGTGGGGTAGGTGGGTTTGGTGAGGCTTGGTAGGGGTTATAAATGGGTAGGGTTAGGTAGGGTGTGGGGGTAGGGTGGGGTGGAGTGAGTAGGGGTTGAGTGGGGTGAGTGGGGTTAGGTAGGGTAAAGGTGGGGTAGGTAAGGCTGGGTAGAGGGTTTGGCTGGGTAAGGTAGGGTAGGGTGGGGTAAGGTAGGTGGTAGGTGGAGGTGGGTAAAGGTTGGGTGGGGTGGGTGGGGTTGGGGAAGGTTAAGGTACGAGTGGGCTGGGGTGGGTAGGGTGGGCTGGTCTTGGGGTGAAGGTGGGTAAGGTAGGGTAGGGGTGGGGTGGGTGAAGCTAGGTAGGGGTATGGGTGGGTAGGGTCGGGTTGGGGTAGGGTGGAGTGGTGTGGAGGTGGGTAGGGGTTGTGTAGGGTGGGTGGGGTTAGGTTGGGGTAGGAGTGGGGGGATTGGGTAGGGTGGCTCGGGTGGACATAGGTATGGTGGGTGGGTGGGGTGGGTGAGGTTGGGTAGGGTAAGGTGTGGTGGACATGGTGTGTAGGGGTAGGTTGGGATGGAGGTCGGTAGGGGTTGGGTAGGGTTGGGTAGGGTTGGGTTGGGTTAGGTAAGGTAGGGTTGGGGTGGGTTGGGGTGGGTAAGGTAGCTAGAGTGGGGTGGGTAAGGTTGCTGGGGTGGAGGTGGGTGGGTGTCTGGGGTAATGGTTGGGGCAGGTAGTGTAAGTTGGGTGGAGTGGGGTAAGGGTTATGGTGGGTTAGGTGGATATGTGTGTAAGGATTTTATTCTTGGAACGGGTGGGGTGGGTGAAGCTAGGTAGGGGTATGGGTGGGTAGGGTTAGGTTGGGGTAGGGTGGAGTGGGTGGTGTGGAGGTGGGTAGGGGTTGTGTAGGGTGGGTGGGGTTAGGTAGGGGTAGTAGTGGGGGGATTAGGTAGGGTGGCTGGGGTGGACGTAGGTATGGTGGGGTGGGTGGGTTTGGTGAGGCTTGGTAGGGGTTATGAATGGATAGGGTAAGGTAGGGTGTGGGGGTAGGGTGGGGTGGAGTGAGTAGGGGTCGAGTGGGGTGAGTGGGGTTAGGTAGGGTAAAGGTGGGGTAGGTAAGGCTGGGTAGAGGGTTTGGCTGGGTAAGGTAGGGTAGGGTGGGGTAAGGTAGGTGGTAGGTGGAGGTGGGTAAAGGTTGGGTGGGGTGGGTGGGGTTGGGGAAGGTTAAGGTACGAGTGGGCTGGGGTGGGTAGGGTGGGCTGGTCTTGGGGTGAAGGTGGGTAAGGTGGGGTAGGGGTAGGGTGGGTGAAGCTAGGTAGGGGTATGGGTGGGTAGGGTCGGGTTGGGGTAGGGTGGAGTGGTGTGGAGGTGGGTAGGGGTTGTGTAGGGTGGGTGGGGTTAGGTTGGGGTAGGAGTGGGGGGATTGGGTAGGGTGGCTCGGGTGGCTCGGGTGGACGTAGGTATGGTGGGGTGGGTGGGTTTGGTGAGGCTTGGTAGGGGTTATGAATGGGTAGGGTAGGGTAGGGTGTGGGGGTAGGGTGGGGTGGAGTGAGTAGGGGTTGAGTGGGGTGAGTGGGGTTAGGTAGGGTAAAGGTGGGGTAGGTAAGGCTGGGTAGGGGGTTTGGCTGGGTAAGGTAGGGTAGGGTGGGGTAAGGTAAGTGGTAGGTGGAGTTGGGTAAAGGTTGGGTGGGGTGGGTGGGGTTGGGGAAGGTTAAGGTACGAGTGGGCTGGGGTGGGTAGGGTAGGCTGGTCTTGGGGTGAAGGTGGGTAAGGTGGGGTAGGGGTGGGGTGGGTGAAGCTAGGTAGGGGTATGGGTGGGTAGGGTCGGGTTGGGGTAGGGTGGAGTGGTGTGGAGGTGGGTAGGGGTTGTGTAGGGTGGGTGGGGTTAGGTTGGGGTAGGAGTGGGAGGATTGGGTAGGGTGGCTCGGGTGGACGTAGGTATGGTGGGGTGGGTGGGGTGGGTGAGGTTGGGTAGGGTAAGGTGTCGTGGACAGGGTGTGTAGGGGTAGGTTGGGTTGGAGGTCGGTAGGGGTTGGGTGGGGTTGGGTAGGGTTGGGTTGGGTTAGGTAAGGTAGGGTAGGGGTGGGTTGGGGTGGGTAAGGTAGCTAGAGTGGGGTAGGTAAGGTAGCTGGGGTGGAGGTGGGTGGGTGTCTGGGGTAATGGTTGGGGCAGGTAGTGTAAGTTGGGTGGAGTGGGGTAAGGGTTATGGTGGGTTAGGTGGATATGTGTGTAAGGATTTTATTCTTGGAACGGGTGGGGTGGGTGAAGCTAGGTAGGGGTATGGGTGGGTAGGGTTGGGTTGGGGTAGGGTGGAGTGGTGTGGAGGTGGGTAGGGGTTGTGTAGGGTGGGTGGGGTTAGGTAGGGGTAGTAGTGGGGGGATTAGGTAGGGTGGCTCGGGTGGACGTAGGCATGGTGGGGTGGGTGGGTTTGGTGAGGCTTGGTAGGGGTTATAAATGGGTAGGGTAAGGTAGGGTGTGGGGGTAGGGTGGGGTGGAGTGAGTAGGGGTTGAGTGGGGTGAGTGGGGTTAGGTAGGGTAAAGGTGGGGTAGGTAAGGCTGGGTAGAGGGTTTGGCTGGGTAAGGTAGGGTAGGGTGGGGTAAGGTAGGTGGTAGGTGGAGGTGGGTAAAGGTTGGGTGGGGTGGGTGGGGTTGGGGAAGGTTAAGGTACGAGTGGGCTGGGGTGGGTAGGGTGGGCTGGTCTTGGGGTGAAGGTGGGTAAGGTGGGGTAGGGGTGTGGTGGGTGAAGCTAGGTAGGGGTATGGGTGGGTAGGGTCGGGTTGGGGTAGGGTGGAGTGGTGTGGAGGTGGGTAGGGGTTGTGTAGGGTGGGTGGGGTTAGGTTGGGGTAGGAGTGGGGGGATTGGGTAGGGTGGCTCGGGTGGACATAGGTATGGTGGGTGGGTTGGTTGGGTTTGGGTAGGGTTGGGTTGGGTTAGGTAAGGTAGGGTTGGGGTGGGTTGGGGTGGGTAAGGTAGCTAGAGTGGGGTGGGTAAGGTAGCTGGGGTGGAGGTGGGTGGGGTGTCTGGGGTAATGGTTGGGGCAACTAGTGTAAGTTGGGTGGAGTGGGGTAAGGGTTATTGTGGGTTAGGTGGATATGTGTGTAAGGATTTTATTCTTGGAAAAATTTAAAAATAGAAAACTTTGAAAAACAATAATTTTGAGTTTTCCAAATTCTATGTAATTTTGGAAAACGGAAAATTTTCATTTTTTAGAAAAATTTAGGAAATTTTGATTAACCAAATGCATTTTCTAACTTTAAATTTTTTTTTTTGGATAATTAGAAAGTTTTCCGTAACTAAACGCACACTTAGTGACTTAATTGGAAAAAAATAACACAGTATCAAAATCGATTTTTTATTGAAAAGTTAATATTTTTTATGAAATTTTTCGTAATCTAATATTGATATTTTTATAGTGAAATTTGGTTTTTATATAGATTTGTCCTAGCGTTTCACAACAATAAACTAAACTTATTATTTAAATGCCTAAAATTTTATATAATTCAAAAACCAAAGTGAAACAAATATTAAACCTAATCACTATATTGCCACTATGTCATAATTACATACCGAAAGCTTTGCCTTTTATTTTATTTAATTTATCGATTACTTCTGTTTTATAGAATATAATCAATATCTATATCTATATATCTTATAAAAAAATCATTTTTATTATAACCACAATTATTTGAAGCTTACAAAACTTTTCATTTTCTCTCTTAATTACACACTTAACTCATTTATAATTCTAATTTTAATGTTAATTCTATGATTTAAAAAAAAAATATACTTATTAGTATTAATTTAGTTTGCTTGTAAATATTAAGTTTTTTAATTCTGTCAGTATATAGTTATTAATCTATTATATTTACATTTTCCATTCAAAACGAAAAACAAAATATCAAACAAACTTGGAAAAATATGTTCAAATACTACTTTTTTAAATGATTAAAAAGTATAACATAGTGTTCGCTAAAATTAAACTTATTTATAACTCTAATTTCAATGTTAATTCTATAATTTTTAAGAAAATATATTTGATTTGTTAATTTAGTTCGGTTGTAACTATTATCATATTAATTCTATCGATATATAGTTATCAACCAAATATACTTATTTTTTTATTCAAAACGAAAAAAAATATTAAATAAACTTAAAATTTTTTGTTTAAATACTAATTTATTAAATGATTAAAAAATATAACATAATTGTTTTTTCTGATAATGAAAATTCTCAAAAAAATATAGTTTTCTATTGATTAAACAATAATAATTGCATTTACATATTAATTTGTTAATTTAAAATCTAAATGACTCTTCATATTTCTTAAATTAATAGCATTTACTAACAACGTTTTGTATTCCTCTCATTTATATATGTTGTTGGTATATAAGTAGAATTTTAACATAAAAAACATTCATATCTTTCAAGTGTTTGTGATTAAAATATGACGAGTAGAAGAAGTTTTAAAAATACATCAAACGTATGCTGATTTTTATATATATTCTTGAAATTGTTTTTACATTATTTGTATTATTTAGAAGTGTTTGATGTATTTTTTAACACAAATATTATAATAGTTATTTTGGAACTTTAATGTTATTAAAATGTAGTATTTAATTTTTCCATGGTAATTGTTATTTATAAGATTCTGATATATAAAATCATGAAATTGTTTCTACAATTGTTTTATGATTATGGAGGATTTGATGTGGTTTATGAATATAAAGGTTATGATAGATGTTTCAATTCTTTTATGTTATTAAATTTTTCATAGTTTTTGTTATTAGTTAGATTTTGATATGTAAATCATAAAATTGTTTCTACGAATTTTGTGTATGATATACGAGTGTTTGCTGTGTTTTTCGAATAAATATGTTATAATGATATTTCGATGGTATCATCTATTAAAAGGCGTAGTTTTTATTTTTATACTATTTGTTATTCGTTAGATTGCGATAATTAATCAATTAGTTTTATTATTCTTTTTATTTTCTAATAAAAAATATGATAACAATATTAAATTTGTTTCATTTCTTGATTGTCGAATAAATATACGACTCATGTAATCGGATTCATCCTTAACTTGCATATATATATATATATATATATATATATATATATATATATATATATATATATATATATATATATATATATATATATATATATATATATATATGCAAGTTAAGAATGAATCTGATTACATGAGTCGTATATTTATTCGACAATCAAGAAATGAAACAAATTTAATATTAGTATCATATTCTTTATTAGAAAATAAAAAGAATAATAAAACTAATTGATTAAATAGTTTTTTCACTTTAATAATTTTTGTACTCATTTAAGGCAGTTCATTAATCATTAATGTTAATGTATTTAACAATTTTGGACTTATTTTAATTTACGAACTGCTTAATTAGAAATATTAAATCAAGTTTTCTTGGTAATCATTAATGTTATAATATATTCTTTCATAACAATCCTTATTATGTTACAAATCAAATTATTATTTTTCTCATCTATTAAGACATAATGCTAAAAAATAGTAATAATAACTATTATAAGTATCAATTATGTAACATAAGCTATCAAATTTTGTTGAGTTGTAATAGTTAATAACTTTCAGATAGAATTTAAGGAACTTTGACATTAAAAGAAATAGTTTAATATAATTAACAACTTTAAATTTTGTTGCACATGTTTATTTGTATTAGCGTAATTATTAAGAGTTGTAATATTAAATAAAATATCTCAATGCTATTTATCATTTTTTTTTACTTAGGCTTTTTCAATTGTAGTTGGTTAAAGTCTCTATAGAAAGTTAAAAAGTTATAATATTTAAATAATAATATGCTGTAACTAACAAACTTTTTACTTATGTTAGTTCATTACCAATAAGTCTAAAAAATTTCATAATAAATATTCCAATTATATTATACATTCCTTTTCTTATTTTGATTTTGTTTATTTACTCTGATATAAATTAACAAATTTCTTTATTTATTTTCTGATATTTTTAGAACGAATGTCTTGATATAAGATAATATATTGATGATACATCAACATTTTTATTTCTCATATAAAATTGTTATTTTATAGTGGGAAAATGTCATAAAAGGGTAACGAATAACACAAAATTTGCTCATTAGGTCATTAAACTTCTAATTTGACGTAATTGACCAACAAATTTTTTGGTATTGGTCAATTATACCCCTGGTCGAGTTTTTAACCGGGTATCACCGGTTTGTTGCCTACGTGGATTCCACATCATGTGCACACTAAAGATTAGAAATATAAAACCCCTTATTCGTCAAATAAAGCAACATATCGTTGAAAACCCAAAAAAAATCTGAACCCTAACTTCATCGATGTCATCAAGCGGGAAACGTCCAAAGTGGATGTCTGCGAGCAGAAGACCCTCCAGATCGACGACATCTTCTTCATATTCTTCAAATTACGTTCATGCTAAACCTACATGTAAACCTGCAACACGATGCTTCTGTGGAAAACCAGTAAGAGTAGGGACATCTTGGACGGAAGATAACCCAATAAGAAGGTTCATAAATTGTCCAGATTCGTTGGTAAGTCTTTTAATTGTCTAGATTCGTTGGTAAGTCTTATAATTTGTGTATATTTTCTGTCAAATACATGTTCTTTGATTAATAGATTCCTAACGAGGGATGTAAATTCTTTGAGTGGATTGACCATGAACCTGAAGATGAACATTTACGAATGGAATTGGAGAAGATGAAGTGTAGCTTGCTGAAGTATAGAATTATTGTTGTCATTTTGATTGTACTAGTGATAATATTGTGGTTTGAATGATATGTTTGTAAGTATTGAACTTGTAAGGTAAAATCAGCCATATTTTGTACTAGTTTGGCTGAAAAGTAGACAGATAATGTAATTTTGTAGCAGTGTCATCCATTATTGATGTCATTTTTGTACTAGTTTGGCTGAAAAGTAAACAGGCAATGTAATTTTTGTGGTTTGAATGATATGTTCGTTAATGACATTGTAGTTTGATGAAACATTGTACTTTGATGTAATTTTGGTTAATAACATTGTACATTGATGTAATTTTGGTTAATAACATTGGTTAATAACATTGTACTTTGATGTAATTTTGGTTAATAACATTGTACTTTGACATTGTACTTTGATGTAATTTTGGTTAATTACATCATCTGCCAATTGCCATACAAATTTAAAAGTTCACGCCAATTGCCATTAAGTACTTTGATGTAATTTTGGTTAAAATTGGTTCCTGGACAATTGCCATCCAAAGTTCAAAAGCAATACAAAGTTCAAAAGCAATACAAAATTCACGCCAATTGCCATCCAAAGTTCAAAAACAATACAAAGTTCGCACCAATTGTAAATTGCCATCCAAAGTTCACGCAATACAAAGTTCAAAAGCAATACACAGTTCACGCCAATTGCCATCCAAAGTTCAAAAGAAATACAAAAGTATGCAATACAACAATTGCCATACAACGTTCAAAATACCTACAAAAGTTTTGCTTGCTTGTTTAGCAATCAGTATGATACGATTAATCCAAGTGTAGAGGTTTCTCAATTGACATCCCTCCTCCATCTTTGTCATAAACTTGTTTTGCTAGCTTGTTTAGCAATATCCTTTCTGATTTCTTCTTTAACTTGTGCATTATATGACGATCCCTTCTTGCACCCGTTCCACGGACATGTTCCACAGGTGGTTCTTGGACATGCTCCATAGGTGCTTCTTGGACATGTTCCACATGTGGTTCTTGGACATTCTCTTCCATTGAAGGTTGTTGCACCCCCTGCTCCTGAAAATTAAATAAATGTGATGTTGTAAAGTAAATTTCAATCAAAGATAACAAGTTATTATAAGTATAAGAAAAAGTTTAATATTGCAATAAGAGAAGTACACACCATTTCTGATGAAGGTTGTTGTACTGTTTGCTCAGGAATGTTTTTGGAACCCTTTTTAATCTTCTTCATCTTTCCTGTTTCCTTAGGAGCTTGCTTGCACGTTGCTTTATTATGCCCACTTTGTTTGCAAAAACTACATTTCACCAATTTTCCAGCCTTACTAAGGGTTTGTTTGCCATCTGATTCAACTGGTTTCCTTTTTTGTTTATTCGTATGTTTGCCATCCGTTTCACTTGCATGTCTTTTGCGCTTAATTGTTGGCCTTCCCGGCATCCGTCTAGACTTTGGAGGTAATGGGTTGATGTACTTGGTCACAGGCCACATTTCACTTCCATTCATAGGCCTAATGTTGTACCGATACGCAGTTAGGTACATGTCCCAATTAAACCAATGTGTAAGACCCGTATCCTGATTATAACATATATTTAAAATAAGAGTGTTAGGAATTATATGATTTTTGGTAGTTATAAAGCTAAGAAAAACTTTAGTTACAATTTCATATGAAAATCAGCATTTTGTGTCGTTTTTAGAAAAATCATAATTAATTCTAGAAAAATCGTTTGGACCTCAAACCAGTGCACAAAGTTTAAAAATTGAGTCTAGTAAAATTACCAAAAATAATAGTAAGCTTGAAAATGACATTATCTATGGTAAAAAATGCAATCTTTACTGATTAGTTCGGAATTGACAGATTAGATAGTCTGTTTTCAAAAATTCATAATAAATCATAGAAAAATCGTATAAATACGTAAATTACATCCCTGGAAAGGTATTGAGATAAATTTCTGGAATATCAAATAAAAACGTGAATTTCATGGGTTTAAAGTCGGCAAAACCAGTCTTGAACAGACTGATTCTAGAAGGTATTAATTTCAACAAAGTTATATTATTAAAATCTTTTGTCAAAAGTGTCATGCCATTTTTTATTCAAGAATTCAAGTATAAATACCCCTCAAAACATCTCATAAACCACACAACTAAATCTCAATCCAATATATAGAGGTTTCTAAGCACTAGAGTGTAAGCAAGTGAGCGGAAGAAAGCTTAAAAGCCTAACGAAGGAGTTATAGATCTCGACGACTGGTCATAAGGTAACTACAAACCTTTCTATAGCTTAATTAGGTATTGTAAAATAGTTTTTGTTATGAAGTAGAATATTTAATAAGTATAACATATGTTATATTATACTCATTTCTAACAATAGTAAACAAAAACCTTAAAATGTTGTTATTATAACAATTCGTAATTTCCGAAAATAATACCGATTGATTTACTTACGAGGACGGTGACTAGGCCGATTCCTTGGGATCTGGTTGTTGGATTTTCCGAAAGGCTAAAATGCTGAAAGGATCCTGCCACCCCATCTAATCTTCTACCTGGCCGTTCTTTACTTGATAAATCATGGAGTATCATATTGGAATTATTGAAGGGTTTAATGATGCGACTATAATATAGTTAAGGATTAAGAAATGATAGATTTCTTATTATGTTAACAGTTAAAGTTGAAGGAAATACAAAGCCGAGAAAGATAAACGATATAGTCAACTATAATCAGGTGAGTCTTCTCACTATACTATAGGTGATATTGCATGCGTAGGAAGGAAGATATGTTAGACTAAGGTGATCTTACCTGTTATGATAATTGTATGAATTATTGCTATGATAATGATTGTTTGTGGACGGAACGGAATAGCCCGCGAGCCAATAGGCGGAACGGGAATAGCCTGCGAGTCATTAGACGGAACGGGAAAAGCCTGCGAGCGATAAGACAGAACGGGAACTGCCCATGAGTCTTCAGCGGAACAGGGATAGCCTGCGAGTCTCACAGACATATGAATGGTTATGATATGTTGTATGTTATGTGATGGATCGTATGGTATTTTGAGGAACTCACTAAGCTCCGTGCTTACCCTTTCCCTGTATAAACTACTGTTTCAGGTACATCACGTACAATGGATGGCAAGGCGTGACATGTATACACTGTGCTGCTTCATTGGAGGACTGTTTTTGAATAAATAGTCAGCTATACTGTGTTTTCGTTAACTACTGTTAATCCTGGGGTGTTTTCATTAAACTTATAAGTTATGGAATTTTATCAAAATTAATTAAGTGGCTTTTCTTATATTGAAGTATCCGTTTAATTTTTTTTAAATTTTACCCTAAAATTTTGGGATGTTACAAGTTGGTATTAGAGCACAGCTTGAGAGAATCAGGCTCACTTAGTGAGTTCTGGACTCTAGTTGAGGCTTAAGAGTTTTCTTAAAACATTTTTACGAAAGAAATATGTTTTATGAAGGGTGAACTGAAGACACAGTGTGTACCGCCAGCCGACGCCAGTATGAGAAAAGGGTTAAGTATTTAATATTGTGGATGTTAAAAAAACATATGGTATATGTTTGCTGAAATGCCTTGTAGAGATCACACATTGTTGTATTATTATCTGCTATTTGCTAATAGAACTGTATGCTAGTGCCGATAGGTTGCTTATAGATTTCCACTAAGTTGTATATAATATGGACTGAATAGTCATAGAATGTGTGAGTTGACCTTATTGCATGTTCCTTGTTTGGTTGTTGCCTTAGGGAAGATTCTCTTATTTGAAAGACTGTTTAGTTCGATATTGTATACAACTACGTTCGCAAAACAATCTGTCATCACTAGAGGAAGTTCTGTCTTAGTTAGAATAGCAGGGTGGGGGTGGGATTCCAAGTATTCCTAGAAGGGTTGACATATGCCTTGTAAGGGCATATGTGTTAAAATTATCGGTGATAAGCGAATTGGATATTTCGAGACAGGTCTTGGAACGAACATGGATATGTGTGGAAGGTAGTAGTAGAGCTCCTACTATCGAAAGCATAGGATCCGCGTTCGAGTCGGGAGTTCATCACGAAGGATCCAAGGAGCTGAGTATGTGAGTGTCTAGCATAGTTGACTTAAATACTAGTATACTGTGGTAAACCTTTATCCATTCGATTGTTGAATATTGATTGTGAGGTTCAGTAGGAACAATTAAGATGTGATCATACCAGTTTGGTTGGACCGATCATGCTTAAGTTGATTACTGAGCTTAAAGACTGTTGAAAGGGAGAATGTCAAAATGCTATTGTGCTAGCTATTTTTCATGCAACTAATGGGCGCACAAGTCAGACAGGGACTAAAGGATGCAAGGGTGAGTTTTCCAACTCACGGTCAAAGAGGTGCAAGCGGCGCCTGAGATGATAGCGGGTATTTTTGAGTCGACTCTGTACATGCCTGGTGCTGTGTAATAGTGGGGCTACCTACCCTTGTATTGATCTTGCTTGAGTGATTGATCCAGTCGTGTGGGTTGAGAGTCTGGATCACTCACTCGTGATTAAGGTAACTGACGATAGAGGTGTTGACTAGGGTCGCAAGCGGATGAGTAACATATGGTGGTTGATGTAAACGTCTCTACATTATCGAAACATGTTTATTGAGATGGTGTTTGCCCCTGATGAAAGTTGTTGGCTGAGCAGAATGGGCTTGGTTTTTGTTAGAGAGTAAGGGCTCGTAAAAAAAATAATTATAAATCGAAGAAACAAACTTGGACTTTAGTCCAAGTGGGGAAGGAATACAAAATTAAGGGAACAACATGAAGATTGTGTAGAATCGATGAAATCATTAAAATTATAGTAACACATTGATATATTTAATTCATTACTATAACTTTATATTAATACATTAAGAAAAGTTTACAGAACTACTAACCTAAACTGGAGAATCAGAGAAAAGATCTTCTACACTCCACTCTTTGTCATCATTACGTTGACTTGTACCTTTTTGAGGATTTGGAAGGGGTATGCTTCCGGTTATTGGAGGAGGAGCTTCAAGGTATGGGGTCTCAATAGGGTTGGAACTCGTAATCCCATGATTATGGGCTAAAAATCGACTCGTTTGGGGAGTGTGTAAGTAGGGAAGTGATGAGGAAGGGTTCCAATTCGGAACCAGTTGGGGATAGCTATAAGAAGGAGGAAACCAGGCTAGGTCACCTACAAAGCCTCCAAAATTATCCTCACTCGCAGGCTCGAGTAAACCAGGATTAATACTACTCATACCAGAGTTAGATGGCAGAGATTGCTGCTGTGTATGAGTTCTTGATGAAGTTCCCGCCTTTTCTAGAAATTTTCTTTTCTTATATTCAACCTTATGAGCAGTTTGTATCCGTTTCTTTGTGTCGTCTGTTAGACCCGATTGTGACCCTTCAATTATTGCTTCTTTCTCCCTTTTTAGGTTGGGTATTAAATCTTTCGATAATCCTGCTGCTCCACTAAACTCGTTACCAAATTCCTATGACATAAATAACTTTAGTAATTACAACTTTATGATATAAAACAAAAAAAAACAAAAATGTAATTCCTTACATCAACACGATCAATAAGAGTTTGCAGACTCTTAAGTTGTCGTTGGGGCCAATGTTCGACACCTAAATCTCTACAGCGTTTTTTTAACTGTGTCGATCCAATGTTGAGTTCCTTCGCAGCTTTCTCAATTGGTTTGTTAAAGTGTTCAGCTATTATTTCCCTACTTAATGAATGTCTGAAACCTCTTCTACTGCCAGCTACTGTGGTTATCGGAACGAAGTATTGAGTTCAAATGTACTATTATTATTTGGGATCATTTGAACATGATCCTGATTTTTTGAACCAAAGATGGACATTGATTCATTAAAATCAGTAGCTTCTATCGGTGGTAATTGTAGGTTTTCAATCATGGACCCAGGATTCTGAAATCCTTCTAGATTCCTTTGAATCAACTGAAGGTGATTTTGATATTGAAAACTAACCCCAAGCTCAGGATTCATTTCAATATTGATGTTATGAGTTGTTTGTAATTGGCTTTCATTCTGAATGTCAGTCATGAATCCTTGATTCATGGGGATGATCTCACTACTCTTTGAGGGTACATCGTCGAATGAATTGTAATCGGGTAGACCATCCACAAATGGGTCTACAAATATCAATTGTCAAATGATAAAATAAAATTGAATACTCATAGAAGCAATCATTTAAAAGAATTTAACCTGGTAGAAGGTATGGAGTCTGATCAAGTACAAAGTCTAAAGATGCATGCACCGGATCTTCTGAGTTAATGTTCAGCTCGGGAAAAATTTCTGGCTCACCGTGGAGTTGCTCTATTGGTAGTATATCTGGAAGACAGTAACATAATTCAGAATCAAACAAAACATTCAAAATATGGATGTTAGATGTCTAGAATGTTAAGTCACCGAACTCTATTAAGAATTCCTGGTTTGAAGTACCCTCTCCTTGCGGAAAACCAGGTCCAGGGTTCGACAGATCGCCCATTGAAGATCTGTTTTCCATGACTCAGCTTTAAATATGAGTTCGTTTACGAACAAACTAGTGATAAGAGAGGATGAGATTGAAAATGAATGTGGAAATGAATGATACTACATACCTGTATATATAGTATCTTGCAGCTGGAACCGAAAAGACACACGGAACTGAAAGGATACCTCACATTTTAATTACCGAAATTCAAATTAACTACAGTAGATGCGACTTTTCACTACCCCAAGTGACATTTTTTTTAGAATTCCCTGCTTGACTCTGGTGAGAACGAGATAATAAAGAGACTTTTGAAATAAAACAAAATTTTATGTCTCCAAATAATGGAAATAGTTTAAAGAGTGTTCAGTACTCCAAAAAAAAAAAAAGACTTACAAAAGATGATGTAAATTTTATATTTCGGTGAAACACAAAAATTTGAAGATTCTACAAAAATAGACTTATTTAGCCAAAAAGTATTTAAAAGAAATGTTGAATTGAGGCAAATGTGTGTTGAAATATGACGAATTCATATAAATACGAAATAGTGTTAAAATTAGGTGTTGCAAGTTAACTAGGTTAACTATGTATATAGGTAGATTAGAAAGTACTAAATATGTACTGTAAATAGTAGCCGGTCAAGTCGATGTGTGGGACTGTGAGAAACAGTTAGAGTTTTTTTTTTACATATTGAGTAATTAGAAGAAAAAAAGTATGGAGTGAATGAGAATAATAGGACCTTAAGCATTATTACAGAGGTATGTGAATGTTGAAAGGGAAAGATAATTAAATTTTGTAAAGTTTCGGCAATAAGACGAGAAGGATTTTGAAGGACACAAGGACTCGATGGGAAATACATAGAGGCGTTCGAGAATGCGGATTTCGGGACGAAATCCAAATAAGTGGGGGAGACTTGTAAGACCCGTATCCTGATTATAACATATATTTAAAATAAGAGTGTTAGGAATTATATGATTTTTGGTAGTTATAAAGCTAAGAAAAACTTTAGTTACAATTTCATATGAAAATCAGCATTTTGTGTCGTTTTTAGAAAAATCATAATTAATTCTAGAAAAATCGTTTGGATCTCAAACCAGTGCACAAAGTTTACAAATTGAGTCTAGTACAATTACCAAAAATAATAGTAAGCTTTAAAATAACATTATCTATGGTAAAAAATGCAATCGTTACTGATTAGTTCGGAATTGACAGATTAGATAGTTTGTTTTCAAAAATTCATAATAAATCATAGAAAAATCGTATAAATACGTAAAATACATCCCTGGAAAGGTATTGAGATAAATTTCTGGAATATCAAATTAAAACGTGAATTTCATGGGTTTAAAGACGGCTAAACCAGTCTTGAACATACTGATTCTAGAATGTATTAATTTCAACAAAGTTATATTATTAAAATATTTTGTCAAAAGTGTCATGCCATTTTTTATTCAAGAATTCAAGTATAAATACCCCTCAAAACATCTCATAAACCACACAACTAAATCTCAATCCAATATATAGAGGTTTCTAAGCACTAGAGTGTAAGCAAGTGAGGGGAAGGAAACTTAAAAGCCTAACGAAGGAGTTATAGATCTCGACGACTAGTCATAAGGTAACTACAAACCTTTCTATAGCTTAATTAGGTATTGTAAAATAGTTTTTGTTAAGAAATAGAATATTTAATAAGTATAACATATGTTATATTATACTAATTTCTAACAATAGTAAACAAAAACCTTAAAATGTCGTTATTATAACAATTCGTAATTTCCGAAAATAATACCGATTGATTTACTTACGAGGACGGTGACTAGGCCGATTCCTTGGGATCTGGTTGTTGGATTTTCCGAAAGGCTAAAATGCTGAAAGGATCCTGCCACCCCATCTAATCTTCTACCTGGCCGTTCTTTACTTGATAAATCATGGAGTATCATATTGGAATTATTGAAGGGTTTAATGATGCGACTATAATATAGTTAAGGATTAAGAAATGATAGATTTCTTATTATGTTAACAGTTAAAGTTGAAGGAAATACAAAGCCGAGAAAGATAAACGATATAGTCAACTATAATCAGGTGAGTCTTCTCACTATACTATAGGTGATATTGCATGCGTAGGAAGGAAGATATGTTAGACTAAGGTGATCTTACCTGTTATGATAATTGTATGAATTATTGCTATGATAATGATTGTTTGTGGACGGAACGGGATAGCCCGCGAGCCAATAGGCGGAACGGGAATAGCCTGCGACTCATTAGACGGAACGAGAAAAGCCTGCGAGCGATAAGACAGAACGGGAACTGCCCATGAGTCTTCAGCGGAACAGGGATAGCCCGCGAGTCTCACAGACATATGAATGGTTATGATGTGTTGTATGTTATGTGATGGATCGTATGATATTTTGAGGAACTCACTAAGCTCCGTGCTTACCCTTTCCCTATATAAACTACTGTTTCAGGTACATCACGTACAATGGATGGCAAGGCGTGACGTGTATACACTGTGCTGCTTCATTGGAGGACTGTTTTTGAATAAATAGTCCGCTATACTGTGTTTTCGTTAACTTCTGTTAATCCTGGGGTGTTTTCATTAAACTTATAAGATATGGAATTTTATCAAAATTAATTAAGTGGCTTTTCTTATATTGAAGTATCCGTTTAATTTTTTTAAAATTTTACCCTAAAATTTTGGGATGTTACACAATGGCTAACAAATTTCTATGAATCTTTGTTCAAATAAAGTAGTGTTGCTGTAGAATGTGCACAACCTATTCCACTTAGTTGCCACATATGACATGAACATGTTTTTTCTGTAATGTCCACTTGGTATGCTTCGTTTCCATTCCTCACTTCAAATTGATTTGGTCCACTGGATACACTCCCCAATACCTTTGAGCTTGCTTGAGTTTTTCAATAATTTTCTTGATCTTTGGGCATATGTTACCATCCCATTTGTCACCCTCCAACTTCACTTTATACATCCGGTTCATCACAATGAGTCTAATGTCTTCAAGCATCGCCATAATTGGTTTTTTTCTTGCGTCTTCAATCCGAGCATTAAAGCTTTCAGAAATTCCGTTTTCTAAAGCATCACAACTCCTACAATAATAAACACATTAACAGAACTGGAAATTGAAAGTAGGTTGCTAAAGTTACTTGAAATTGAAAGTAGGTTGCTAAAGTTAAAAATACACGTTAACAGAACTAGAAATTGAAAGTAGAATGCTATAAATACACATTAACAGAACTGGAAATTGAAAGTAGGATGCTATAAATACATATTAACAGAATTGGAAATTGAAAGTAGAATGCTATAAATACACATTAACAGAACTGGAAATTGAAAGTAGGATGCTATAAATACACGTTAACAAAACTGGAAATTGAAAGTAACCGTAAATGGAAATGGAAATGGAAAGTAGGATGCTATAAATACACGTTAACATAACTGGAAATTGAAAGTATGTTGCTATAAATACACATTAACAGAACTGGAAATTAAAAATAGCCTTAAATGGAAATGGAAATGGAAAGTAGGATGCTATAAATACACGTTAACATAACTGGAAATTGAAAGTAGGTTCCTATAAATACACGTTAACAGAACTGGAAATTGAAAGTAGCCTTAAATGGAAACGGAAATGGAAAATAGGATGCTATAAATACACGTTAGATAACTGGAAATTGAAAGTAGGTTGCTATAAATACACGTTAACAGAACTGGAAATTGAAAGTAGCCTTAAATGGAAATGGAAATGGAAAGTAGGATGCTATAAATACATGTTAAACATGAAAGGTTTTCTGCAACTATGAACTAAAAATCCTAAGTTCACATGCAACCTATATAGATCTAGGTTTTCTTCTAATTAAACATATAACATATCCTAGAAAGCCCGAAGAAATTAACTAAAAGAATAAAATAAGAAAAACCAACCTTTTAGGATTTCTTGGAAACCAAGCAGCACAAATGTCCTGGCTCAAATGAAGTCACACCCTAGCTTGAGGCTTTGGCCAAAAATTCCTTTAGAGAGAGTATAAAAGTCGTGGTCCTAGGGTTAGGGAGAGTCTCCCTATTTATAGCCTCCATATGGTGATCAGATAATCTTTACAGATAAACCTTTTTGAATTCGAATTAAGATAAACTATTATTTTAATCATTCAAACACCATTTATCTATAGTATATATATATATTTCGAAAATATATATATCTATATATATATTTTCGGCCACCACATGGTCACTAACACTGCCACTTACTCAACTATCGAATAATTACAGTTTTAGTCCCTGCACCTTTAATTAATCAATTTAACTGCCAAATTAATTCCAATTAATTCCAGAAAAATTTCTAATTAATTATTATAGTTTCTAATTAATATATTAACACTTAAATATATTAATAAACTATTTATTTAATTTCTATTGATTTATTAATCACATAATAAATCAACCTTTCTCTCTACCGGACTTTCTGCCAATCCTCCAACTATGAGGGCAACCCAAATAGACTATGCTACTATTAATTAGGTAAATACTAATTATTAGTCATGGCTTAGACACCTAATCCAACAGTCTCCCACTTGGATAAGTCTATGACTAAAATTACCAATTTACCCTCTAATTAATTTAGCAACTGTAGCTTCCTAGAAACTGCTGCCGAACTCTGACCTAGTCAGTTCTGTCCAAAGATAAGTGATCATATGATCCTTCGTCCAACAAGATATTTTCAGACACGAGACATGGATTGAGATCAATCTCTGTCTGATACTCTGTTCCCCGATTTCCGATTCCGCTTATGACTTTAGAACTTCTAATTGAACACATCAATTTAGTCCAGGCTGGCCAGCACTTTAGTCAACTTCAAAATCATCGAGAGGCCTACAGATATCTGTTTCCCATCAGGGTCAAGGAACGAATAAACTTCGACTCATATGCTTATATCTTTTACCAGTCAAATCATTCACAACAACACGTTTTATAACATCGAGTTACCGATGCGTTTTCGTATTATCAATAAACAACTGCCTTGTAAATTATAACTCATATCTCTCTACTTGAAGATCATAGGATATTATCGTCTCAATATTGCTTGTGATATAATCCATGAAGCAATCTATTGAGCGTGGGTTTATCCAATACTCAAATCTCTATTTCTAAGTACTCATGAATGTTGTAGCAATCCTATTGCTATGCCTAACTCCTTAGACAGTCTACAAATCAATTCACGACAGTCTTGATTCAATACTTACTTCCCAAAGTATGAGCGACTGTGGACCTTTCTGAATAATTAAATTATTCGGGAAGTAAAACATGCGAAAGCGAAACATAAAGATCTGACTGGCAGCTACTCCTGCTTATTACCAAGTCTCCACAAGGTAATCACCAAGTCTGGTCTTGTCATAAACTATTATCGGTTTCAAAAATTTCTTTTAAACTTTCAATTCTAATTTTGCATCTATGTCTTTATGAACCTTACACTCTTTCTATGTATCCAAAGTATCTTATACTTGTACACTTTATTGCAGATGATCCAATCGGATGCTCATCCGATAACATCTCAATATGTTATCCTGTCAATTTCTCTCCTAACTCCATTCTGGTAATGTGTACGGTGACTTCCTATGGTTTTGGGGTCTTTAGTCTACTTGACTGCACCCTAAGACTATTTCGAGGTGCTATGATGTGCCGGTGAACCACACGCGCTCCATCAGAATACCATCAAGATTCTTTAACCATCATGTCCTTCAACATCATGTCCTGACGTTACCCATTTGAAAAACTTTCAAATTAACACTATCACCCCAATCATTTCCTAATGAATTCTCACTTAAGTTCAAACAATCCATCCAGTATACCTAGCCAGGCAATGTCCTGAATCCAACTTACTATACCCTAAGCATTAAGTTATCAGGACATGTTCATGACTTTATGATCGATCCAAAACTTGTGGAACCCGATCTAATCCTATTCCAAACCCTTTCGGAGTCCAAGGATTATTTATAATCCTTTGTGTCATGATTTTCGAAAAACTATTTTCCTTTCGGAGACTTTTCTCGTGCATCTTGAATCTTATCAAGATCATGCTTACAATGGTTAGGTCTATGCTGGTGATTTCATCTTTCCAATAGATGACTGTGAATTACATGAGTATGTTGCACCTTCTTTATTTCTTTCATGCCAAGTCATCACACTTTGCAATGACAAGAAAAAACTTTTCCTAAGTCTATGCATCTTGAATCTCATCAAGATCATCTTGGCAGAATCTGGATCTATCTCATAGACGTTTATAACCACCTGAGTATGCCGTATTTCTATTAAGGCCTTTCATAGCGATCCGTCTCTTAACACCAAGTCATTACACTTCGTAATGAAAAGAGACGTTTCCTAGAACCATTATTTATCCCACATGTGGGGATAATGGATAACGGCGACTCCCACTAGCTTTGACACGGTTATAGGCTATTCACAAAATCCAGGACTTATGACACATTTTGAGAATCTAAACCTTTCTGACATTTTAATGGAAATCTTTCAGCCCTTTCTCAAAATCCAATCCTTTGGCATATTTTGAGAATCTGAATATTCTTTCTTGCGAGGTGCCCGTGGGACGAAACCCGGGGCCATGTACCTTTTGTAATGGCATGCTCTATATGTGTCCCTATTAGTGTGCCGGTAAACCACACATGCTCCACTAACGACTCACACTATGCCATGCAGAATCCTCTCGGATTTCATCTTCTATTGAGAGTGCTTTACTCGGAATCAATTGCTTGACTCTGAGTATCGATTCACTCAACTAGATGCTCTGAAGGTATGTATATATCCATGTTGCTTTCTTTTGATGATTTCGTTACTCCCACTGGTTTTTAGACCAGGTGTAGAATCAATCAAATTTTTCACATAGACTGTGTCTCGCCCTAAGTTTCTCTTGTTTGGTAGCAACCGGGCTCACCAATGCTTCCCAATAGTCGGATTGTGAATCCGTACTAACTATAGTGTTTTACCACCAATCGGTGTGTCACCCCAATCATAGCTACTTATGATGGTGATCAATACTACTGGTCAAGAGAAGATTATGTCAGTTGTAGAACAGAAATTTGATTTCTGCTCCAAGCCTAGTGATGACTAAAGGTTCTTCCACTTGGCTAATCCTGAACTCATTCAGGACTGTCCCAACTCCCACTGTTTCCTTAAAACATGAGTTCTTTCTAAAAGAGCTATTCTTTTAGAGTTGTAGCGGGATAGCCAACGAAACGACATTGTTGATCAGGTTCAGGCTAGTCATGAGGTTCAGACGAACACTACAGGACCCTGGAGTTTCACTGTACAAGTAGGATAATCCCAGCTTTACATATCAGACAGTGTCAGCAAGACCTACTTAGTCTAGGATGTGGTCGGAATATGGTTTATATAGACTGACTGGTATAGTGTTCATCTTATTGGAAACTAATTGGCAATGTATCTCATACACCGATGATCGAACTGTTTCGACCAATGCTCCATTATCTTCCCTAAGACACATTATAACCATTAATATTCTTGGAAGAGAATGAACTGTGAAACCTTTTCCTCAGTTTATGTTATCGCTCAGGTTCTGTGGAACTTGTACTTCCTTCGAAGTCCTTGAACTGTTCAAGGTTTCAATTCAATTGCTTATCCCGATTAGCAATGTCATATTCGTCATACCGAATGATGAATATCGTGAAGTACAAACAATTATGTTCTATATCAAGATTCTAGCAATACACAACAACAGGTGTGTCCGTTGCTCTTAATCTCAATGTCCTTTACATATCTATGTAAACTTATGACTTTGTTCAAGACTTGCAATCTTTAGTTGACTCTAAGTCAACTGATTCCAAAATCCTATCCTCTGGATCTTTAGGTGATTCATTTCTTGCCACATGTGCTTTATAAAGAACTTAATCATCATCTGACTCCAAGTCAGATGATTCCAAAGTCCTGTCCAACTGGACCTTTGGTTGATTCATTTCTTGACACATTAAGAAATCAATTCATCAAGTGACTCTAAGTCAAATGATTCCAAGGTCCTGTCCAACTGGACCTATGGTTGAATTGATTCTTATAACTTTTGTATTAACAATCATAAATGACATAATTCTTGAATCCAAACACTTTGGATGCATCAACATTCAAGTTATTACTAATCATACATTCAACACATTCATATAACATTTCAAGGATAATTTCAGACAACAGGTGTTAAAAGAAAATATGACAATTTTATTAAAAATAAAATCCTTGAACAATGTAATAGACAATGTCAAAAATGTATCTAAAGACTAATAACAATATTTAATATCTATCTAAACTTCAAAACTGCACGAGCTGGATATCCAATCCATATGTGCTCCTATGCACCAGAGTCCCGTGCCTTCTTGATTCCCTGCATACAAACCAAAATGCGACTGTCACATTATGTATCAAGAAATCTTGGAACAGGAGTTTTGAGGTTTTTAGATATACCTGAGCTTTCAAAAGAGTTGGAGCGTCTTCCAATCTTTCTGTGACTGTATCCGATTTAGCGGATTCCCAGTTTGAGACATGTCCAGTCGATCTTGACCGTTTCTTGTTACGTCTCTTTACTGGACTTAATCCAGAAGTAGCTGAGCCATTAGAGCTATGCCTGTCCAAGAGTGACTCGTATAAAGTCAACAGTGGACGCATTTCCATGAGGGTCTTTTTCTGGTTTTCCTTTCTATACGTCTGAATGAACAGATCGTACTCATTTGTCAGCGAAGCCAGCAGGATCTTAACACTCTCCTCCTGACTCATGGGATGACCAAGTTTATATAACTCGCCTATGTACCCTTCAATCTGAAGAACATGCGAATTGATGCTACTTCCTCCCTTTAGCTTGCACTCTGCAAGTCTTCCGAGGATTCTAGCTCGTTCCTCTTCAACTGGTTTTTGGAACCTTTCCTCCACCAGTTGCATCAACTCATATGGCCCCAAGGATTCAAAATCCTTGCGGAACTCGGGGTCAATGGTTGATAGCATGAGGTCACGAATCTCTTCGGATTCATCATAAGGACCTTTTATGATGACTTGTTCCGGTGGAACTGGGATCGGATACTCGGTGAGATGTAGCTTGCCAGCAATGCCGAGACCCAGTCTCCAATTGCGAAGCCATTTTTTACAGTTGAGGCCAGTCAGCCTTTCCATATTAAGCAGGTGCAATCTGATGCTTTCAGAAATGGGTGAAGGAGGAGAAGGAGGAGAATAGACACTTGACATCTATAAAAGAAATAAAATTTATTAGTTTAACTGTTCCTTTTAAATAATTACCCAATATATTATTTATTAAGGCTAGGATCCAAAATACCCCAACTATGGTGTGAAGAGGGATGCCGTAATCACAACATAATGGTCATTAAGGTAGATAAACACTTATCAATTTCATCTTATGAAATTCCTAGTTCTGATGATATTCATTAAACTTTTAAATGGCATGTTTAATCTCGGATGTGCCCCACTGTTTGTGACTAGGATGCCGAGAATCACAAACTGGATGTGAATAACCATGCAAATTAGCTTGGTACTCTCGGGTTAATTATCATCTCTAATTGATGTGTCGGTAAACCACACACGCTCCATCAACAATGATAATACCCGGGAAACCCATTGCAACTCTTTATGAACCCCAATTGGCGTGTCGGTTAACCACACACGCTCCACCAATGTTTCATAAAGTCCAATGTGCAATTTCATGGATTAGCATCAATTCACATTTTTCCTAAAGTAACTAGATTGGGATATTATTAAGTGTTCTAGTACTTTGAATCATTAACTTTTAGTGATTATTAGGTGGTCCTATCAAACATGTTCGGCTAACGACCCTCCACTGATCAGGCGAGCGGTGGGCGAGAGTGTTCACCCATTAGACCGCCATTTTATAGGCAGTCTCCTTATACCCACTTTATAGACCAGCTTCGTGAATGAGGCCTACTAATGATTTGACTAACCATTTTAATCTTATACATATAATAATAACTCCCTAATTATAATATATATAAGATGTAATTTTTTAAACCATTTAAAAAAAAATTGTTTCTGGTTTATCTTTTAATTTATTGCCAATTTAAACTATTAAATTTCAAATTAAATTAAACCTTAAAATAGATTTTAATTATCTTTTAATTAACCAATTAATTAAATTAATTAAATTTGATATTTTAAACATTTTAAAATATTTTAGGATTTATCTATTTAATTTTCGCCAATTTAAAGCAATTAAATTTTAAATTAAATTAAATCCTTGAATTATCTTTTAATTACCAATTAATTAAATTAATTCAAAAGTAGATAGGTTTTTATCAAATTAATCAAATTAATTTAAAATCTATCCTAATCCCTTAAATATCGATTTTTAGGATAAAGGGTTTTAAGGTTTATCTTTTAAACAATTTAAAGTTACCAAAAATAGAATACCTTTTAACCTAATCCACAAAAAATCGCCAAATCATAGGGGAGGGGCTAGGGTTTCTAAAACAAACCCTAAATTTCGAAATTGGCCACATTAGGGTTTATAAACAATTAAACCCTAATTTTCAGGAAAGCAGTTATAGCAATTTAACAAGAAAAACAACCAAATGCTCTGATACCACTGAAAGGTTTTCTGCAACTATGAACTAAAAATCCTAAGTTCACATGCAACCTATATAGATCTAGGTTTTCTTCTAATTAAACATATAACATATCCTAGAAAGCCCGAAGAAATTAACTAAAAGAATAAAATAAGAAAAACCAACCTTTTAGGATTTCTTGGAAACCAAGCAGCACAAATGTCCTGGCTCAAATGAAGTCACACCCTAGCTTGAGGCTTTGGCCAAAAATTCCTTTAGAGAGAGTATAAAAGTCGTGGTCCTAGGGTTAGGGAGAGTCTCCCTATTTATAGCCTCCATATGGTGATCAGATAATCGTTACAGATAAACCTTTTTGAATTCGAATTAAGATAAACTATTATTTTAATCATTCAAACACCATTTATCTATAGTATATATATATATTTCGAAAATATATATATATATATATATATATATATTTTCGGCCACCACATGGTCACTAACACTGCCACTTACTCAACTATCGAATAATTACAGTTTTAGTCCCTGCACCTTTAATTAATCAATTTAACTGCCAAATTAATTCCAGAAAAATTTTTAATTAATTATTATAGTTTCTAATTAATATATTAACACTTAAATATATTAATAAACTATTTATTTAATTTCTATTGATTTATTAATCACATAATAAATCAACCTTTCTCTCTACCGGACTTTCTGCCAATCCTCCAACTATGAGGGCAACCCAAATGGACTATGCTAATATTAATTAGGTAAATACTAATTATTAGTCATGGCTTAGACACCTAATCCAACAAAACATACCTATTAACTTGAAAAAAGGCTTTGGACCATGTTTTTGGACCCCTTTCATCTAAGTGTTTATATGCATCTGGGCTTAGTTTTTTTATGTCTTTCATTGCAGCTTCAATTTCGGCTTCGGTAGTAGACTTTGCAGCAGTCCAAAATAGGCTTCGGTAAATATCAGCAGAAAATCATTTCTTAAAATTCGCATAGATGTGCCTCACACACTGTCTATGCTCTGCATGTGGTAGTAATTATTTTATTGCTTCCACGAGACCCTTATAACATTTACAACAAGAAAAGTTAAAATAATACAATGGGATAACAATAATATACAGAATTACACCATAATAAGTACAAGATATTTAGAAGCTTACTTTGTGTTGATCCGATATAATTGTCAAATCGTTTCCACTTTCTAACGCCAAATCATCAATCAATAAATCAATAAACCACTTCCAATTTACTTTGTTTTCAACACACACTACTGCCCTGGCAATCGGATACATTTGATTGTTAGCATCCCTTCTAACAGCCGATAGAAGCTCCCCACTACAGACGCCTTTCAGAAAACACCCATCCAATCCAATGACTCTACGACATCCTTCTTTCCAACCATCACTATGAGATTCTCCTTCTTCTTCAACTTGAGAGTGGATTGTAGCTGTATAAAATTCGGTTAAAAACAGATCGGTACACGTGTTCTCCGGGACAGTGCCTGCATATTCCAGAGAATCACTTGAGATAGCATCATAATCAGCTTCAACATCTACTTCATGAACCTCCTGTGCTGCCTCTTCATCAATCCAATCATCTAACTTTTCATAAAAGTTGTCAACATACACTTGAATTCTACCATTTTCATGTCCTTTTATCAACAAAATCTGCATAGTCTTCATCATTCTTTAACATATGTAAACCCTTGGTTAATGAGCTTTTGGAATAACAGAAGTAAACATTTTTGCATCTATCTCCAGTCAACTTTTTAAGAGCACTTTGAAACTCATCTAACTCCGTAGCTGCAATGTCAAGATCACTCATAGAGATAGTCACACCATCACGGTATGTTAACGGTTTGGGAACAAACACACCTGCATAGTGCACATCCACTATTGGGAACCCATCTTGATTTGAATACATTCTGAAATAAAAAATGAGGAACTGATTAAGGTTGAATCGATGCAAATCCAACCGTCTGAATCGATGCAAATGCAAATCCAACAGTCTGAATCGATGCAACATAAAAATGAGGAACTGATTAAGGTTGAATCGATGCAAAATGCAAATGAGGAACTGATTAAGATCGATTTCTGATACCAACAGTCCGAAAATCGACATAATCAAACGATTTCTAATACCAACAGTCTAAATGAAATAACGAACCCTAGCATACAATTCCAGCAGTCCGAAAACAGAAAAAATCGTAAACCACTAATTCGAAAACGCATACGTAAACCACTAACCTTTTCAATAGAATTCGAAATAGCAGGTATACTCTAATTCGAAAACGCAACCGTAAACCACTAACCTTTTCAAAATGACGGGTATACTCTAATTCGATCGGGGACTCCGCTTCATCTGTAACACAAGCAATTGCTTTAATTCGTAACGATCTCCGGCGAATCGAGTACTATCGTGAGCTTCGTTTCAGTTCACAAAGATTTTACTCCACTTCGTTTCAAAATCACGAGGTTTAAAGGTGTAATTGAACGCAAAGTAAAGTTTACATTTGGTACCCATGGGTTTAATCGAGTTCTTAATGAGCTGGAGTCCACGTTGGCTTCTAACCGGTGATATCCGGTTAATTACGCTTCTAATGGTGTAATTGAACGCAAAGTAAAACGTTAATGGGTAAATAATACCAAATAAATGTTTGATGACCTAAAGAGCAAAATTGATGTTATTAGTTACCCTTTTATGACATTTTTCCTTTTATAGTTGATGACAATAACTTAGATATTTTTTAACAAAACATATTTATTATTTTAATTACATAATTTTGTTACCGCATAATGAATTGATATTCGCCTATCGCATAATGAATTGATATTCGCCTAGTTCTTTTATAAATGAAAACCAAATCTTAAATTTATAATGAAATGATAAAAATTAAAAGTGATCGTAAAAGAACAAGTCGAAATGATTCTTAATGTTCCACGTCATGCCAATATGTGAATAATCAAGTCCAGCTCATCGGTATTATCCGTTGGAACCGTCGGATCGTAAAATGCTCCACCTCAGGGTTTTAGGTCTTTGTCCGCTTACGTGTTCCGTCAAAATCATAGATCTTTTAGGTGAATATAATATCTGATTTAACATCAAATTTGTATGACATTAATTTCATATTAAAATTTATTACTATTTAGAGATATTAACCTATATATCTGTTATTTTATTCTTAAATTTATATTTAATCGTAGATTATGTAATATTGTTGACTTTCAATATGGTTGTGCCATACACGCATGGAGTCAGAAATTCCAATGCGGAGAAACAAACATAACTGAAATTTAATTTAATGTTCATTCAAAACTGATTAATATTTAAAGACGTTACTATTTTTGTAATAAAGTCAAAACTTACAAACCCAATCATTAAAAATATATTGAACCAAAACTGAAAAAATTTGTCCACATAAGGGCGTTTTTTGTAACTCACGTTAAATTCTTTTATAAAACTAAAAATAAAACTATAATGAAAAGAGTTTGTCAAAACACATTCCACATTCGTTTATTTTAAGGCAAAATGACACTAAGGTCCCACGAACACTCATGATCTGTTTTAAAATACCCCTAAGGCTTTTTTTGTGACATTATGGGGATTGACCTTTTAAAAAAGTGGTTGTTTATACCTATTAACACACAGTTATCATCTAGCCACGAAAATTTTTGCTCGCGTGTCATACAGGTGCTGATGTCAGCATAGCCACGTCAGCAGGGAGTTTGCAACCGGAGAAATAAACTTGGTCCCCAAGGGTGACCGGCTAGCAAATGTTATAAAAGATGCCCTCTTTAGACCAAAAAATCATACATTCTTACCCAAACTCGACTAATCTCTTTCGCAAAGAACTCGATCGGTACCTTTAAAAGAAACCAAAACCAACGATGGATTCACAGTACGAAGTGTCTTTTACCGAGTTTAGTGTTCACGATATCATTTCAACTCCGAGCAGCGAGGATAACATGAACGTAGCTTTGCAACTCGAACTGGCACTTATTCGGGTGGAAGTGGATGCGAGTGTAAATCGGGTGACGGAAGAGAATGTTTTGCTGAGGTGGGAGCTGGTGAAGATGAAAAAGATGGCGAGGTGGGTATTTTGGGGTGGATTGGCTTTAGCAGTCGCTTTAGCGGTGGCATACCTCACGAAGAAGTGAAGATGAAGGTTCGGTGGGTTAGTGTTGTTGGGTTAACATGTTTTTGGAGGTGGATTAGTGTTCTTCGGTTGATTAACTTGTTTAAGTATGTTTAACTATGTTTTATGTTTGTTTAGTGGGTATTTTGGTAACGATCGGTTTGGATATGTAATCGCAATGGTTGAAAGTCCTTAACAGGCAATTTTGGGTCGAAAATTTAAGGAAGTTTGTTTAATGAAGTAAGGTTACTTTATTTGTTCTTCGTCTTATATAAATGTATGGTAAATTTAGGTGTAAACTTGGTTTTGGTTTTGGTTTGGGGTTTGTTAAGATGCAGAGGAATTGTTTGTCAAACATCTTACATAAATGTTTGGTAAATTGGTACTTTATTGTTAATTAAAACTGATGGTTTAGGTTTGTGGTTTGTTTCTAACTTGATTTTGGTTTGTGGTTTGTTTTAAACGAGAAATCAGGCGAGTTGGTTTGTTTGTAACTTGATTTTGGTTTGTGGTTTGTTCCAATCACATTTAAAAGTTGTGAACAAAAGCTTTGTTTGTCAAACATGTTTGACTGGATAAGAGGATTTCAAAGTTCTGAACAGAGGATTTGTTTTCTTCCACTCACATTAAATGAAATAATTTTAAGAACAAAGGGGAATTGTTGGTTTAGATAAAGAAATCGTGAACAAATGGGAGATAGTACACTAGACAAACAAATGTGAAATCATAATAAATCAAATAATTAATTTAAGAACAAATTGGAATTAGTACACTAGATAAATCAAATAATTAATTTAACAACAATTTGGAACAATTTGGAATTAGTACACTAAATAATTAATTTAAGAACAATTTGGAACAATAAATCAAATAATTAATTTAAGAATAATTTAGAATTAGTACACTAGATAAATCAAATAATTAATTTAACAACAATTTGGAATTAGTACACTAGATAATTAGTTTAAGAACAATTCGGAACAATAACTCAAATAATTAATTTAAGAACAATTTGGAATTAGTACACTAGATAAATCAAATCAATTATGAGTTATGTTTTGACAAATATAGACAAACAATTATGGCTGGATAAACAATTGTTGAAACACAAAATATGAAACCAATTGTTCAACCACACACTTACAAAGGTAATGTTTAAGCACAAACTCCAATTATTAAATTACACAACATGCAAATAGATGTCTATCAGAAACTAAAAGTTTAACCACACAAATGTTCCGGTTAATCCAAATCCATGGGGTTCTCAGATGTCATCCCCTCCCCACTTGCAACATGAACAGTTTTTGCAAGTTTTTTTATGATTCTTTCAGACCTCTTTAGTTCACGTTTCTTGGAAGTTCCATTGTTGTCTTCTCTCAAATCCCTAGATTCCATTGATTTCTTTCCATGCTCTGATGTCTTACCCTGCTCCTTCCTTGGTTCACTCCCAGTTGATGTAGTAGTCTTTGTTGTAGTCTTTGTTATAGTCTTTGTTGTATATTCTTTACATGTTATCTTGTTGTACCCAGGCTGTTTATAAATACCACATAACACTCGCTTCTCTACTTTTGATACTGTGTGCCTCTTATTCCTTTCAGAAACATCCTTCTTTCTCCTTACAGTTGGCCTCCCTGGCATTCTTCTTTTCATAGGGGGTAAAGTTGGAATGTACTCTGTTGTAGGCCACATGTCTGATTCATTCATATGAAGTATTGGGTTTCTGTATGTGTTTTTGTAAAAGGTTGCCAAGTACAAAGAATCAACAAAAGCCTCAATTGTTCCATTTATAAATGAAATGGTTGCCAAAGAATGCACACACCCATAACCATTTATTTTACATAACCTGCAACTGCAAGTTTTCTTCTCTAAGTTTACAGCATAGGATTCACCCATATTCCTTGTTTCAAATTGCATCAGTCCACTTGGCAACACCTGCCAGTACATGTTGAATAAAACAATTTAATTATAAAGTTGAATATAACATTTATGTTGACAAAATTACATTCGCAGAAACTTCAAGTCATTAATTTTTTGTCTAAGCACTAGACAAATTTGGTATTCAGGCCAGTTACTTCCCTTAAGTTGCATTCTATGCATTCTATCCATCACATACATGCGAATCTCTTCAAGCATGGTAATGATTGGTTTTTTCCTAGCTTCTGTTATGACACTATTAAAAGTTTCTGAAAAACCATTGTCAACTGCATCACACATGCTTCCAAATTTGAAAAATGCTCTTGACCAAGTCTTTGGATTCTTATCTAACAAATGATCATGGGCTGCAGTACTCAATTGCTTAATTTCCTTCATAATTGCATTGAAGTGTGGTTATGTGGTTGCCTTACTTGCTTTCCAAAAGAGGTTTTCAAAATGGGCACCAGTAAATCTTTTCTTGAAATTTGCATAGATGTGCCTTGCACATTGCCTATGCCCTGCTTCAGGTAATACCTCCTTGACTGCCTCCTTGACTGCCTCCAGTAGACCCTACAACCAATTTGGTAATGTTAATTTACAAGTATATGAATACAATTAAACAACGACATTATGAATTACCTTATGTTGATCAGATATGAGGGAAACACTCAACCTTGTTTCAAGGTGTAGGTCTTCAGCAAGTAATTTCAAGAACCATTTCCAATTTTCCTTGTTCTCCATACAAACAACAGCCCAAGCATTGGTAAAAATCTGGTTGTTTACATCCCTTCCCACAGCACTTAACAACTCCCTAGTATATAAACCCTTCTAGAAACACCCATCTAAGTTTATAATTCTTCTACATTTACTCCTCCAACCCTCTTTTATACCACCAAAACAAACGTAAAATTAACTAAAATAATTCTTTCCATCTGGCATGGTATTCACATCTAGTTTGACAGTTGACCCAGGATTTGATCTCCTGATCTCCTCACCATATGACCATAACTTGGCATAGTGTTCCACAATGGTACACTCTATTAGAGATAAAGCATATTTTTTGCTCTTCTACACTGGCTCATACTCACCTCTATACCAAAATCCTTTTTTACCTCTTCCCTTAAGAGTCTGACACTCATTTTCTGTTTGTGGAGAATCTCATTAGTGTGATGAGAGCCAATCCATGCATATGTCACAAGGGATCCCAATTTGAAATTTCGTGCACAATTATGTTCATCTTTAAGGGACTTCATTTGGAATAATCTCTCATCACTCATCCATGATCCCCAAAGCCGGAATGTGCAATCACCATTGCAACATTTCACTAACAATCTATTACTATTATTTTTTTGTAACATAACTGATAACCGTTTGCTACAGCATAATTACAAAGCATATTTTAAAGTTCTTTAGGGTTTTCGAACCTCATACCTAACACAAGCACCTACTTATTCCATTCAAGTTCTGGACTATACCTTGTTGGACATTCAATTTGGATGTACACATCATCAACATCCATGTCTTTTACAGCTTCACCTCTGACGAATTTTGGTTCATCATCTTTTGTTAACCCTTTTTCATCTGCTCGTATGGGTGAAACAGGACCTCTACTTGAATTTTTCTCATCTGGACTAAGAACAACACCATCGTCTTTATCAATCCAATCTTGTATGATAACACCCTCATGCTCTATATAAATAGGGATGATAACCCCACAGTGATACAAAACCTCAATAAATTCGACATATTCCATTTCGTCTGAAATCATCCGTAAACCATAAGGAATATCATATTCCGTCAGACAATAGTAGAGATTCTGACACTTAGTTTGCACAAACCTTTCTAGGAAGTCGACACATTCCTTTAGATCCAATGCGGAAAAATCCCCAGCATAAATTACCTCTTGCATGCCATCTATGTAACCAAAGGGTTGCCAATTAAAACTTCCTTGAAGTGTACTTCAACCTGGACATTCGATTCCATCTTCTCGATCGACAGTTGATAATTTTGGGGAAAAGAGATTTCAATTGTGGGTTCAGGGTTTTTGGTCGAATTTATGTCAATGGTTTTTGGTTTTTGGTCGATTTTATGTTAAGTAGCCTGTATGGAGTGACATGGATGATGACTCATATGCTGATTAGGACAAACAACCGGACTACCCCTTCGTTTTTCCCATAAGGATGTTTTTAACACTCGATTGTAAACTTCATTCCCTTATAACGCAAAAAAATTAACCTAGAGAAAATCATATGCGGTTTCAAAGATCGTCGTGAATCAACGTATTATATGAAAAACTAAATGATAAAATTATATTTAATCACTATTTTTAATTTGACGTTATTATTATTATTTATCATGTTTCAATAATTCATTGTTGTATTGTTGTAGAGTAACGATCTGTAAAAAATTAGTAGATCGTTATAAGAATTCTTTTAGTAACAACATCATATGCGAGTAATCATATATTTCATGTTTGTTATAATTTATGTAGTCTTTATTATGCAATGTATCTAAAAATAAACATTATGTATATTTATTATGAAAAACATTGAGAAATGATGTTGTTAGTTGCGTGAATATGACCACCATTTTACCTGGTCACGCCGTTCTTTATCGTAAAAACTCGACCCGTTGAATAACATATTATTTATTTGTTTCTAAAATATTTAAGGTGTAACTTTTTTAAATAATAATAATAATAATAATAATAATAATAATAAAGGAAAAAACAACAAAAGAAAAAAAAAATAAAACAAATCAACTAATCAAATCAGGAGGAATTTATAGATTAAAAAATATTTTAATTAAAACCTATTTTGATGTGATGGATGTCAAAGGGATACAAAATATAATGGGAGTATTTATAGCACGGCTCTTAAGACAATAGAAGAAAATGAAAATTGAAATCACATGATGCCTTTTATTCACAAGGAAAAAAATGAAGCTTGCACCTTCTAAGGGCATCTCCAACCCCACTCTAAAAATAGAGTTACTCTATTTTTACTCTATTTTACACCAACTCTACTTTATAACCAACTCTATATTTGAGTATTTGAATAATATTATTTCAAATATAGAGTAATACTGTTCATTTACACCATATATAGAGTTAATGTTTCAATTGTCATTTTCAGTCTTCTAATTTTTATTTTTATATATTTCTAGTTTATCTAAATATAATAACAAATATTTACAATCATATTATATATTAAATGGTATTAATTAATTATAATTATCAAAATTGAATATTTATATATCGAATTCATATAAAAATTTATGTAGATTTAAAAAATATTAAAGTACAATAACATATTTTATAAAAAACGTACAAAATATATATGTTATACAATATGAATATTCTAGTAAAGCATGCATTCAACTTATATATTAAACACAATATAATAAAAACGATAATTGATAATAATATTATTCTAGTAATTATCTGTTAAAACATAATAAATAGAAGGAGACATTTTGACAATTTTTGTAAATGAAAAAAAAAGAATATACTAAGAATATACATTTTAAAAAAAAATAATGTGAAAAATAGAGATGGTCCACTTTTTACACTATTTTTTACTTCAAAAATAAAGTAAAAAATAGAGGTGGATTGGAGATGGTCTATGTTACTAAGTTAAAAATGAAAAATAAATAAGCTTATATACATACTAAAATTTAATAAGCTTAATGATTTAAAAATGTAATATATTATTTTCCGTGTTCATATTTAGCCAACAATGCTTTTTTATATACATTCGACCTTTGAAATTATTGCATTTGTTCAAAAATCATCTATATTACTGGTTACAACCTATTACAATCAGTAATATTGATATTTTTTGAATTCGATGATTTATAAAAACACTGTTGGCTGAATATAAACACAAAATATAGCATGTTACCTTTTAAGCCATTAATCTTTTCCTATATGTCATGTTTTAAAACAAAAGGCCAGAATAAGTGAGGGACCACATGGTAGATCTTCACTTAAACGTGCTTTTAGAATTTACTAGATATAGACTTCGAAGCACATACCTTGAATTTTAGACATTTATAATCATTATTTGCAGGGTATCTGATGTGTTTACTGTCAAAAAAGTCAACACCAACCCCCTTGAATTGAAATTTAATCACTCGTATTACATTAAGTGTATACTTCCATTTTCGTACTTACCTCAAAGTCGCATCAATTTTCTTAATACCAAAATACATCAAGAAAGGAGGGAGAACATCGATCTTAAATAGGGAATTTAATTAAACACCCATCATCACATCACAATCTCCTTCAACTACAAATACAATAAGAACCTTCAAACAAGATAGAAACTCGAGCAATAAAACAAACAATGGTGTGCACAACCTGTTCCTTAGAAATTTGGAACAATATGCCACGCTTGATCTATATTGATGAAAATAAAATTACTGATCGCCACAAATAAAGGCTTTGAAACCGTTTACTGTGTGACAGATATATAAATTAACTATAATATGCGGAATAAATAATAAAAGTTGCGGAATAAAAATAAACTCGAAAGCTATAAACGACTGAAAGCTATAAATAATATAAATAACTGTATTTAAATGACTTAAAGCTATAAAGAATGTAAATAACTGTAATTATATGACATAAAGCGATAAATAAAATAAATGACTATAATTAAAAGACATAAAACGATAAATAATATAAATAACTATAATTATATAAATGTATATATCAAGTAGGTTCGTCAAATGAATTGACTGAACTGGTTTGTAACTGGACTGATGGAACGACTGGTCTATCAAGTAGGTTCGTCAAATAAATTGACTGAACTGGCTTAGGGTTGGACTGGATTTCTAATAGATTGTGTTCTAGGTGTTCTTGGTGTTCTTGGTGAAGGTTTAAGGTTTGGAAAATAAGATGGTGGAAGTTGGAAAGGATTTGGTGGATTTTTGGTGTTATAAATGTGTTGATTAAAAAATGGTGTAAAAGATGGTTATAAAGGGTGTAAAATGAGTTTTGGGTGGATTTTGGATGAATTTCGGAAGTTTAGGGACCAAAACTGTAACATTTTCATCCAGAATTCGCGGTTTTGTCGCTGGGTCGGATTCGGGTCGGAAGTCGGGTTTTAGCGCGGGTTATATGTGAGTAAAAATGGATCGGGAATGGGTCGGATACGAATCGGATTCAGTTTGCTGGGTCACGTAGGAATGTGAGTCAGATCGGATCAGAGACGGGGCGGACGAGTCGGGAAGGCGGGTCGTAGCGCGGACCCTGGTGTGAGTGGAAATGGTAGCGGGTCGGAGCGGTTTGCGGGTTCCGGATCTGGTGTGGCGGAGGCGGGTTCCGGACACAGGAGCTGGGCTGATCTTGGGCCGGTGGAGTTTGGGCTGGCGGAGCTGGCCTGTTTTGATTTTCCTTTCTTTTTAATTAAAATTGATTTAAAAAACTGAAATAAATTCAAATAAATTAGGAATTTTTTTTTAATTTATAAAATTAATTAAGTCTAATAAAATAAATTATTTAGAAAATATATTTCCAAAAATTTATTTTAAATAGATTTAATTTTATTTAATTTTATATTTTTCTTTGTTTTGGCTTTAAAACTCTTTTTCTTAATGTTGAAAAATATATTTTTGTATGTGACCATCACTGAAATAAGATGAACTGTTTTTATCTAACAAATATTATCAGTTTATTTCAGGTTGCGTGAATTCAATATCAAAAACAAGAATGAATCAAGACCCAAGAAACCTTGAGAAAACAACCAAACCTAAGGAAGTGATGCTACGAACCAAAGAGCAAAATACAAAAATGTCACCCTGCTACAGCAATCACGACGCGACAGGCACAGGTGTCGCGACGTGAAGAAGAGCTAAACATAAAAGTCCAGATTGCTACAGCACTCGCGACGCGACGGGGTTAATGGTCGCGACGCGAAGCCCCAAACGCGACATCACCAACTTTTCAATCGCGAGGCTACCAACACAACGCACTAACCAGTGGCCGACCAAAAGCAACACGACATACGCACCCTCGCGACGCGACGGAAGGCCTGGTCGCGACGCGAACGCTGTTTATCAGCAACTATAAATAAGAAGCTCACCTCTTGCCATTCCAATGAACAAACCAAAAGACCTTACACATATACTCACATACACTCAAAGAAACCCACGACCAAACATCTCAAGACACTCAAATTTCTGAATCTTTCTACAAGAACCAAACCATATAACCGCAAGAAACAAAACCACCACCCGACACCAAACTTCAAACCTCTAAACAACCTCTACCCGACACCAAACAAAACCTCCACCCGACACCAAACCCATACAGCACCAATACAACTACAATACACACACACAAGCAAACCCACGTCCAAACCAACACAAAACCGAAGAAATACCATTTCAACAAGAAAACCCGAGCAAAGAACAAGAATCGAAGCTTCAAAGAAAATCACCATATTCATCCGCTATCGATAAGTTCTTTTGAAATTATAATTCCAATAATTTACTTGTGTTGTTATTGATTTATTTAAACCTTTATAAATCAATTGTACTAAAAATCCAAGACATACAAATTGAATCGTGACAACAACAATATATGTGGACTGTATTTAACCGAGACATCTAACTTCTAACTTCTAACTTCTAACCTTTTTATTTATTGTAAAAACACTTTATCGTTGATAACGGCGTTTATTACATCTAACCTCTAACTTCTAACATTTACTTTATTTAACGCTTTCTGTCCATTTAAATACTGTCTAGATTAAATTTACCGCTTTATTTTATTTATTTACAGCTTTCAGTTATTTAATTTTAGTTTATATATATTCCGCAACTCTTATTTATTCCGCATATTATAGATAAAATACATATCTGTCACACAGTAACCGACTTAAAAACCCTTATTCGTGGAGATCGATTATCGTATTTTCAACAATTGGTATCAGAGATTGTGTGATTTACTTTGAAATTTTTGTTGAGAACTTTTGTGTAGCGTTTTTATAAACCACCAATAAGTTTTCTTTAAAAATTTCATCTTAATATCACTTGTTCAAAACAAAAAAAAAACAAAAAAAAAACAAAAATGTCTTCCGCAAACTACTCAAACATAAATTATGTATCTATTGCTAACAGTATAGGTTCAGGTACTCGAGCACCCATTCTTATTCCCGAAGAATATAAATCATGGGTAGGTCGTATGAATCTTCATCTCAACTCTATAAGTGAAGATGTGTGGAAATGTGTAGACGGATCTCTACCAGATAACATGACCTCTCTTACGAGTAACTTGGATATACTGAATGAAAGGAAGAAACTTGAACTTCAAGCCAAAAAGGAGCTTGTGTCTGGAATACCCCACAGTATTCTAAGCCAAATGAATGATATAATCCTTTTAACTGCAAACCAAATTTGGCAAACTTTGAAAAATCATTTTGAAGGAAATGAGAGAATCATTGGAAACAAGAAAACATCTGTTTTAAACGAATTTGACAACTTCAAAATGTTTTCACATGAGACCATCCATGATGCTCATGACAGGTTCAATCTCATTACCATCAAAATGAATAATTTGGGCAACAAAAAGTCACAGCATGAGATAAACCTCAAATTTTTAAACAACCTTTATGAAAGCTGGAAAATGGTAAAACTCATCATTCAGGGAAATCCAGCAATTCATATTGAATCTTTGTACAATCTGTACGGAGAATTACAATCGTATGAATCCTCGATTGACCCACCAACGTCTACTTCTTTTGGAGGACCACTTGCTCTTTTGACAACATCCTCTCAAAACCAAACACATTTTCTTGATCAAAGTCAAACTGATTTAAATCAAAACCAAGCTTTTTTAAGTAATTCTTGTGACTTGTCTGATCCAAATAATGAAGTTGATTACCAACAATTGTGCGCTTTGGTAGCAAACACTAATCTCGAAAGATTTTTGCCACATCATAGACCAAATTTTCAACAAAGATCCACTTTTGGACAAAACTTTCAGAATCGTGGATTTCAAAATAATCACAACTCTTATAATCAAAACAATAGTTTTCAAAATAACCAAAATTCTGGATTTCAGCAAAATCATTCAAAACCATCTCAACAGAAACAAACTCAAACATCTGAAAGACCACCCGTTAAGAGCCAAAAGACTGACAATAACGATGATGATGATGATGTAATCATTTGTCACAAATGAAAAGGACTAAATCATTTTGCTCGAGATTGTCGAGCCAAAGTCAAGGTCAAAGACTCAGCTTACTATGATCAAAAAGCCGAAGAGCTGAAGAAACAAGAAAAGAAAGCAAAGCAAAAAAGCTTTGATGGCATTCTACGAACCTAGCGTGGAATACTGGCCAACTTCTGATGATGAAACTGATACTGAACCAGCTCAGTCAAACTTCTGCTTCATGGCTGACAATGAACCAACCACAAGAGCTCCATATGTCATCGATCAGGTATGGTCTATGATCTCAGATCTCGGTCTTTCAAGAACACCATTTGAGTCCCACATGACTAAGATTGAGAACAGTCTAAAAGCTGATCTCAGACTGTATCATGACACAATAGTCAAATCTGATATCTACAAATCTGAATTACAAACCTTGCAACTCAGATTTGGAGAATCTACAAGGACTAGAGACAAACTTGAAAGAGACATTGAACGAAAATCTGAAGAAAATAAGCACGTCCTAGAACAATTAAATGAAGCTCTAAAACAAAAAAGGGACTTAGAAATAAAAAATCAATCTGTTATTTCATCTGAAATAAAAGATACCTTAGAAAAGGAAGTCATTCAGTTAAAACAAAAAATTCAAGATTTAACTGACACAAACACTAGTTTAATTCTAAAACTAGATGATTCTTCAAAACAAATCAAATTTCTTGAATCCGAAAATCAAAGATTTCAAGGAAAACTGGATTCTATCAATATTGCCAGAAAATTGAGTGATGATGTTTTCACTAAAGCAAACAACTTAGGAACTGGCAAAATTGATACGAATTATAAACCAGGAATTGGAAGAGAATTCTTTGAAAATGAAAAGACTGAAAAGAAAAATGGGACAAATTGTGAAAACTCTAAATCGCCTCTACCAGATTTTTTCTTATCTGCCAATGAGGACGATTCAGATGACGAAACAGTTATCAACTGCAGCCCAGATGATATTTTTTTCAACAAGTCATACAAAAGAGTTGTAAAATCTGTATCAGACTCTGCTAGTTCAGTAACTCATCAATTGAGATATACTAAACTAACAAAGAATGATGGCACAATCAAACTTGAAAATTTCTTAAATGGAGAAAATTCTGATCATCAAAATGGTAGTACTTCTGCTCCAACTGTCTTTCCCTCTTTAAACTCAACCTTTATTGGAAAGAACAGTCTGGGACAAAAGTATTCAAAGAAACAGCAGACAAATAAACAACCCATTCAAGCTGTCTTTAAACCAAAAGAACAAAGCAAGCCCATTGTTTTCAAAGAAACCCAAGAGAAACCTTTGAAACCAGTCATTGTGCCACAAAAACAAACCTTTAATCCAAAACAAAAACCATTTCAAAATCCGATTCAAAATCGCTTTCAAGAGATAAACTTTAATCTCTCAAGGAACTTTCAGAAACCATCATTTCACCAAATTCATCTCATCATCATAATGTTTTTCAAAATCATCAAAATCTCAGATACAAAGAAAGGTTATCAAACAGAACTTCACATATAGGATACTTTTCACAAAATCAGAAATCGTTTCAAATGATAGGTTATCAAAGACAAATCTCACTTTGGGAAAATCTAATAAATCAACTTAAACCTCAACCATTCCGTCCAATCAACAAATATTACAATGATTCCAAGTTATCAAAAACCATTAACAAATTAGGACCCACCATGGTTTGGGTACCTAAACTTTCTGTCTAATTGCAGGCACTTTGTGCTGGAGAGCCCAAGGATGGCACATGGTATATCGATAGTGGCTGCTCCAAGCATATGACAGGAAACCAGAGCTTTCTACGAGACTTCAAACCCACAGAATCCAAACAAGATGTTACTTTTGGAAATAACATGATTGCAATAATCAAAGGTTATGGAAACATAACAAATGGTCACTTCACCATCAAGAAAGTAGCCTACGTTGACGGCCTGAAACACAACCTAATCAGCGTATCACAACTCTGTGACAACAATCATGAAGTTCTTTTCACCAAACAACGAAGCATAATCATGGATGCCAAGACCAAAGCCATTCTAGTTAATTCTGATCGTCTAGGCAACATGTATCCACTAGATATGGACCTTATCTATGGAAAACCAGACATCTGTCTCTTATCCAAAGCTTCAGCTGATATTAGTTGGTTGTGGCATCATTGTCTTTCCCATCTCAATTTCGGCTACATCAACAAGTTGATTGCAAATGATCTTGTTCGCGGACTGCCACTTCTGAAACTTGATAATGAAACTCTTTGTGCAGCTTGTGAAGGAGGAAAACTGTCCAAATCCTCTCATAAAAGCATTCCTGAATCTAGTGTATCCGAACCACTAGAATTAATGCACATTGATCTTTGTGGCCCTGCAAAAACCCAAAGCATAAAAGGGAAGAAATACATCCTTGTTATTATTGATGGATACTCACGCTTTACTTGGGTTTTCTTTTTAAGGCTAAAGTCAGAAGCACCTGAAGAAATGATCAACTTCATCAAACAGATTGAATTAAAGCTCAAACGACCAGTTCGAAGAATCCGAAGTGATAATGGTTTAGAGTTCAAAAACATAACTCTAGACTCATTTCTCAAAAACAAAGGCATCGAACACAACTTCTCAGCCCTTACACTCCTCAACAAAACGGCGTTGTTGAAAGAAGGAACCGAACTCTGTGCGAAGCTACAAGATCAATGCTCATCTTTGCTGATCTGCCACAATACTTCTGGGCAGAAGCAATAGCCACAGCTTGCTACACTCAAAATCGTTCTTTAATCCATAAACATCTTCATAAAACACCATATGAAGTCATTAACAACCAAAAACCAAACATCAAATTCTTTCATATTTTTGGTTGTCGATGCTTCATAAAGAATAACAAAGATCACCTTTCAAAATTTGAATCAAGATCAGACGAAGGAATTTTCCTTGGTTACTCTTTTACCTCAGCTGCTTATCGAGTACTGAACAAACGTACTAGAGTAATTGAAGAAAGTACTAATGTTCATTTCGATGAATTTTATGTCAGGAAATTGGATCGTAAACATTTTGGTTCCAAAATGATTGATAATATTTTTCAAAATCCAATTCAACAAATGCCTTCTACGGACATAGAAATTGATCTTGATTTACTTTTTGAACAACCCAAAAGCGCTTATAATTCTGAAATTCTAACATCTTCTACTATTCCTACAGGAAACTCCGATGCAGAAACTTCACAATCAAACCAAGAAAATGCAGATCAAGTTGAGGGGGAATTACCAACACTAAATCCCTCTTTGAACACTCCCAATCCACCTGTCCAAAATGATCCCAGTGCATCATCTATGGGGGAACCTTCTTTACCCCATACTCACCCTATAATCCAAAAAGACATATCTGACAACAACCAAAATCTATTCCCAACAGAATCACCTGACCAAGAAGAACAATGGGACATAGAAACACCAATCGAAATACCTGAAAAAAATTTCCTAATCAAATGGACCAGGAATCATCCTACAGAACAAATCATAGGAGATCCCAATTCTGGTATTCAAACAAGAGCCGCTACCTCAAATGAACGTTTATACGGAGCATTCTTATCCATGACTGAACCCAAAACCATCCATTCAGCTCTTAAAGATCCAGACTGGGTCAAAGCCATGCAAGAAGAACTAGCTGAATTCGAAAGAAACCAAGTATGGGATCTTGTTCCTACTCCTCCCGATGTTACTGTAGTAGGTTCAAGATGGGTTTTCAGAAACAAAACTGATGATCAAGGCATAGTTTGTCGAAACAAAGCAAGACTTGTCGTCAAGGGCTATTCACAACAAGAAGGAATCGACTACGATGAAACTTATGCTCTGGTTGCAAGACTCGAAGCCATTCGTATCTTTCTAGCATATGCAGCACACAAGAACTTCAAAGTATTCCAAATGGATGTAAAATGTGCATTTTTACATGGAGAGATTGATCGCGATGTGTATATTCAACAACCTCCAGGTTTTGAAGATCCACAGTTCCCAAATCACAGTTTTAAGTTACAAAAAGCAGTTTATGGCTTAAAACAAGCACCTCGAGCCTGGTATTCAACATTGTCAACATTTCTAGAAGAATCAGGATTCAAAAGAGGTTCAATTGATCAAACTCTCTTTCGTAAAATTTTTAATAAACATCTGTTAATCGTTCAAATATATGTCGATGACATTATTTTCGGTTCTACTGATGAATCTTTGAGTATCAAGTTTGCAGATTGAATGAAGAGCAAATTTGAGATGAGCATGATATGAGAAATGACTACTTTTCTTGGACTTCAAGTCAAACAATCATCAGATGGAATTTTCATCAATCAAGAAAATTATGTCAAAAATCTTCTAACTCGTTTTTCTCTTGACAAATCCAATACAGCTAAAACCCCAATGTCCCTTTGTTACAAATTAGATGCAGACTTAAATGGCAAGCCTGTTGATCAAAAGAAATATCGAGGAATGATAGGATCACTCCTATACCTCACAGCCAACAGACCCGACATCATGTTTTCTACGTGTGTCTGTGTCAGATACCAAGCCAATCCTATGGAATCTCATGCTATAGCTGTGAAAAGAATTTTCAAATATCTTAAAGGAACTCCATCTCTTGGCCTTTGGTATCCAGCTAACTCTGATTTTCAGCTTAACGCCTTCACCGACTCCGACTATGGAGGATGCAGACTAGACAGGAAAAGCACATCTGGTTCTTGCCAATTTCTAGGAGGCAGACTGGTAAGTTGGACTTCAAAGAAACAATCATGTGTGTCCACTTCAACCGCAGAAGCTGAATATGTAGCCGCCGCAAGCTGCTGTTCACAAGTCATGTAGATGCAAACTCAATTACGTGACTATGGCTACAAAGTCTCACAAATTCCAATATTTTGTGACTCAACCAGCGCTATTGCTATTTCTCACAATCCCGTGCACCATTCCATGACAAAGCACATCGACATTCGATATCATTTCCTCAAAGACAATATTCAAAATGGTCATATCGAATTGCACTTCATCAACACCGAAGATCAAATTGCCGATGTCTTTACTAAGGCTCTAGACGCAACCAAGTTTCAATACTTCCTAGGCCGTCTAGTAATGTTGAATCCTGATAACATCCATCCCTAATCTCTTACTTTTTGTTTGTACAAAAGAGTGTTTACTTTCAGTCAAATAACCAAAATTTTCCAAAAACATTCAAATAACCAAAATTTTCCAAAAACATTCAAATAACCAAAATTTTCCAAAAACATTCAAATAACCAAAATTTTCCAAAAACATCCACATAATCAAAAAAATCACAAAAAAATTAGAATAAAGTTTTATCTTTTAAAGTCCTTATAAAACCATGTGATTAACATCTTCTTGACTAAATTTTCAGATACTTATGCTCGATGAATGTTCTCAGTCATATTGATTCTTAAATTAAAGTGAAGGTTCAAATCTCAAAATTTTCGTTATGAACATTCTCCTATTCCCTTTGAATTTATTTCAATTATAACGATTTTATCTATTAAGGGACATAAAATCAGGAGATTCAGATGAAAACCAAACCCATGTGAGAAATTGTACCTCGTCTTTAACTGCTAAGTGGAATTCATTTCTGTGAGCAAAGGTGTTTTCATTATGACTTATAGGATTTATACTCTCATACCGTGATGCTAGTCTCATTTTTGCTTAGATATCAAAATGACCAGGGACGATACAATCACTTTCTTATATATTAGACAAACTATCTTTTATATCACCTATCCCTATCCTCAATCAAGCCACATCAAGAAAAGATTTATCATCTTGCATAGCAAGTCTGACAATTGAAGAAACGACAAAGTCATATCCAAGAAAACCAGAAGAAAACTCAAAATCTCAAAACGCAAAGTCATATCCAACAAATGATGTCAACAAATCACAACTGGTAACCACATCAGATATCTTTTACTCAAAAGGTATTCGCAAAAATCAAGAAAAGATAAAACAAAGGTGAACGCTTCACCAAAGCAAAAGAAGAGTTATTACAACAAATCCATAAAGACAGACATCTCTCAAACAACGAATTCTCAAAAGCTTTATCAAATATAACTGTCAAAACCGAAGACTTACCGGGATACTGTAGCCTTCATAAATTGAATATTCTTAGTTGCAATATGCACTATGAATATTTCTAAACCCCTCTACATGTATTTCCCGACGGAGAGAGAGTGAACATCAATGGCATGAATGAAGAAACCCTCAGAGTAATGCCGAAACCAGTCTTATGTGATTGATTATCTAATATGAAGACCAAGTGACTAAAGTATATAGGTATAAATCCACATTAAGCATAAGTCAACACCTTCAAACTGAGAGATATCACTCATCTTTAGTGATTATACACGAGTTCTGCACCCAGAACAACCAAAACACCTCAGTCAAATGTGAGCTATACCTATGAGATTTCATCTGAATCGACCTATTAAGATCATTTGTCATCTTTATAAATGTTATAAAATCTTAAGGAATATTAAGAAAGTACATATACAAAAACCCTTTGATTATTGAACATGAAACCTTGATTCAGAAACAAATATTCTTGACAAACATTTTTCAAAACATAAGTAAAATCTAGTCACACTTTTTCAAAACAAGTGATATGGTTTTATAAATGTTTTATCCAAATTTCAAGGATTTTCAACCTTACCTTTTAATCTATTCGTATTTCAGTAATGATCACATAGGGGGAAATTGTTGAAAAATATATTTTTGTATGTGACCATCACTGAAATAAGATGAACTGTTTTTATCTAACAAATATTATCAGTTTATTTCAGGTTGCGTGAATTCAAGATCAAAAACAAGAATGAATCAAGACCCAAGAAACCTTGAGAAAACAACCAAACCTAAGGAAGTGATGCTACGAACCAAAGAGCAAAATACAAAAATGTCACCCTGCTACAGCAATCACGACGCGACAGGCACAGGTGTCGCGACGTGAAGAAGAGCTAAACATAAAAGTCCAGATTGCTACAGCACTCGCGACGCGACGGGGTTAATGGTCGCGACGCGAAGCCCCAAACGCGACATCACCAACTTTTCAATCGCGAGGCTACCAACACAACGCACTAACTAGTGGCCGACCAAAAGCAACACGACATACGCACCCTCGCGATGCGACGGAAGGCCTGGTCGCGACGCGAACGCTGTTTATCAGCAACTATAAATAAGAAGCTCACCTCTTGCCATTCCAATGAACAAACCAAAAGACCTTACACATATACTCACATACACTCAAAGAAACCCACGACCAAACATCTCAAGACACTCAAATTTCTGAATCTTTCTACAAGAACCAAACCATATAACCGCAAGAAACAAAACCACCACCCGACACCAAACTTCAAATCTCTAAACAACCTCTACCTGACACCAAACAAAACCTCCACCCGACACCAAACCCATACAGCACCAATACAACTACAATACACACACAAGCAAACCCACGTCCAAACCAACACAAAACCGAAGAAATACCATTTCAGCAAGAAAACCCGAGCAAAGAACAAGAATCGAAGCTTCAAAGAAAATCACCATATTCATCCGCTATCGATAAGTTCTTTTGAAATTATAATTCCAATAATTTACTTGTGTTGTTATTGATTTATTTAAACCTTTATAAATCAATTGTACTAAAAATCCAAGACATACAAATTGAACCGTGACAACAACAATATATGTGGACTGTATTTAACCGAGACATCTAACTTCTAACTTTTAACTTCTAACCTTTTTATTTATTGTAAAAACACTTTATCGTTGATAACGGCGTTTATTACATCTAACCTCTAACTTTTAACATTTACTTTATTTAACGCTTTCTGTCCATTTAAATACTGTCTAGATTAAATTTACCGCTTTATTTTATTTATTTACAGCTTTCAGTTATTTAATTTTAGTTTATATTTATTCCGCAACTCTTATTTATTCCGCATATTATAGATAAAATACATATCTGTCACACAGTAACCGGCTTAAAAACCCTTATTCGTGGAGATCGATTATCGTATTTTCAACAATTAATTTTCTCGAATATAATCTCGAATCCACGCAACCTGAAATACACTGATAATATTTGTTAGGCAAAATAAAAATAGTTCGTCTTATTTCAATGATGGTCACATACAAAAACATTTTTCAACAATTTTCCCTATGTGATCATTGATGAAATAAGGACAGATATAATCACATTAACAATTTTAAAATTGAAGATTTGTCATAAAAGTTTTGTCAATGATAAGATATATATAAAACCATTGTAATCATTTTGAAAGTTTGCGACTTGGTTTTACATATCTTATGTTTTGAAAAATATTTTGAAGACTGTTTGTTTCCGAATTAAAGTCTTGGGTTCGGTTATCAAATGGTAGCCATATATGTATCTAAAGAAATTTCTTAAGATTTTATAGCATTATTTATGACGACAAGTGGTCTAACAGGTCAATTCAGATGAACGCTCATAGATATAGCTCACATTTCACTTGGGTGTTTGGTTGTTCTGGCAGCAGAACAAGTTAATGATCACTAAAAATGAGTGATATCTCTCTCTGATGACTCACACTCATATTGAAGGTGTTCATCTATGCTTTTCCTATAAAGTCACTTAGTTTCATTATTAGATAATCAATCACATAAGACTGGTTTCGGCATTACTCAGTGGGTTTCTTCATTCATGCCATTAACGGTCACTCTCTCTCCGTCGGGAAATACATGTAGAGGGGTTTAGCAATTTTCATAGTGCAGTTTGCAACTAAGAATCTTCAGTGATGAAGGCTACTGTATCCCGGGAAATCCATTATTGTTGCGGCTTCTTCTTTGATGGTATCCTATTTGTTGATCAATATCGATTTATTGTAAAAAGATATTTTGTTTTATCATTGAGAAGTTGCTACAATTGAGAATAAATTTTTTTGTTTTTGTTTTTTTTTTTTTTTTGTTTTTGAAATAACCATTTGGTTGAAAGTTTTGTTTTGTTGGGTATTTCTTCGGTGAGTGATTTGACTTTCTTGTTAATTCGTCTTTGAGGATTGGATGTTGATAGATCTTTGTTTCTCCTTTGGTTTTCTTGTAAGAATATGTCGTTGTTTGGAGTCTTTCCAATTTTGCGGCAGTCTTCATTTTTGGTTGGCTTTTATCTGGGTAGGGATAGGTGGCATAAAAGACAATTTGTCTGGTATGTAAGAAATAAAAGTATCGTTCCCTAGTCATTTTGATATCTAAGCAAAAATGAGACCGTGACAAGGTATAATCAGGTATACCTTATTAGCAATAGTGACACACCTAAGCTCACAAGAATTGAATTCCACAATTATTTAGATCGACGAGGCACAAATTCTCACATGGGTTTTTGTTTTCATCTGAACCTCCTAACCTTATGTCCCTTGATTGTTTAAAATCGTCAATAATGAAATAAAATCGAAGGAAATAAAGTTATATACATTATGAAAAGTAGGAGATTTGAACCTTCACTCCAATTGAGAATAAATATGACTTAAAATCTTCATCGAGCATAAGCATCTGAAAATTGAGTCAAGAGACGATTAATCACAAGGTTCTATAAAAGCTTATTATGGCAAGTCTTTTATTGTATTTTTGAAAATTTGTTTTTCTGAATGTTTTTGGAAATTTTGGTTATTTGAATGTTTTTGCAAAATTTTGGTTTTTTTTGAAGGAAAGATATGAAAATTATAAAAATCTAAAATCTTTTTGTCTTTTGAAGTTTTGTAATTTTTTTATTTGTTTTTATTTTTGAATGTTTTGGTATTTTTATTGTATGGTGAGAATGAGATAATGAAAGTTCCCCCATAGATGATGCATTGGGATCATTTTGGACAGGTGGATTGGGAGTGTTCAAAGAGGGATTTAGTGTTGGTGGTTCCCCCTCGATTTGATCTATATTTTCTTGGTTTGATTGTGAAGTTTTTGCATCGGAGGTACCGTGGGTTTGAAGTCTCGTAGAAAGCTTTGGTTTCCTATCATATGCTTGGAGCAGCCACTATCAATATACCATGTATCATCATTGGGTTCTCCAGCATTAAGTACCTGTAATTAGACAGAAAGTTTAGGTACCCAAATTTGAATGGGTCCTGGTTTGTCAGTTGTTGTTATTTTGGGTTCTTTGCTTAATGAATTTCTTGTAGCATTTATCTTCACGTTGCTGTAAGAGTTTGGTTTATGAGGATGGAATGGTTGATGTTTGATTTGATTTATGAAGTTTAGCCAAAATGTGATTTGTTTTTGATAACTTGTGGGTTGATAAGATCTGTTATTTGGAGAAAGATATCCTAGATGTGAAGATTTGTTTGAAAAAATTTCTTCATATCTGGGGTATGATGAGCGGTTTTGAAAAGGTTTTTGATAAGGTTTTGGTTTTTGTTTGGAAACCTGTTTATGAGGTATAACGAAGGGTTTAACTGGTTTTTTTGGTTGGTTTTCAAAAATATTTGGCTTGACAAGTGAGGTTTTGGTTTCTTGAATGGATTTTTTGCTTGTTTCAATTTCGAAGGATTCTCTTCCAATTCCTGGTCTGTAATTCGTATCAATTTTGCCACTTCCTACAGTGTTTGCCTTGGTAAAAATATCATCACTCAATTTTCTAGCAATATTGATAGAATCCAGTTTTCCTTGAAATCTTTGATTCTCAGATTCAAGAAGTTTGATTTGTTTTGAAGAATCATCTAGTTTTAGAATCAAACTAGTGTTTATGTCAGTTAAATCTTGAATTTTTAGTTTTAACTGAAGGACTTCTATTTCTAAGGTATCTTTTATTTCAGATGGAAAAACAGATTGATTTTTTATTTCTAAGTCATTTTTTTGTTTTAGAGCTTCATTTAATTGTTCTAAGACATGATTATAATCTTCTGATTTTCTTTCAACGTCTCTTTCCAATTTGGTTTTTGTTCTTGTTGATTCTCCAAATTTGAGTTGCAGGGTTTGTAACTCAGATTTGCAAATATCAGAATTGACCATTGTGTCATGGTATGTTTTGAAATCAGCTTCCAGACTTTTCTCAATTTTGGTTATGTGGGACTCAAAAATTGTTTTTGAAAAACCAAGTTCAGTGACCATAGACCATACATGTTCTATGGCGTTGGGAGCTCTTGAGTTGTTCGCGGAAGGCATTTTGTTTTAATTTTTTTTAAAGATTTTTTAATAATTTTTTTGAAAGGATTTTGAACAAGTGATATTAAAATGAAATATTCAAAGAAAAACTTATGGAAGGTTTATATAAACGCTAACCAAAAGTTTTCGACGAAAATTTCAAAATAAATCACACAAGCTCTGATACCAATTGATGAAAATAAAATTACTGATCACCACAAATAAAGGCTTTGAAATCGTTTACTGTGTGACAAATATATAAATTAACTATAATATGCGGAATAAATAATAAAAGTTGTGAAATAAAAATAAACTCGAAAGCTATAAACGACTGAAAGCTATAAATAATATAAATAACTGTAATTAAATGACTTAAAGCTATAAAGAATGTAAATAACTGTAATTATATGACATAAAGCGATAAATAAAATAAATGACTATAATTAAAAGACATAAAACGATAAATAATATAAATAACTATAATTATATAAATGTATATATCAAGTAGGTTCGTCAAATGAATTGACTGAACTGGTTTGTAACTGGACTGATGGAACGACTGGTCTATCAAGTAGGTTCGTCAAATAAATTGACTGAATTGGCTTAGGGTTGGACTGGATTTCTAATAGACTGTGTTCTAGGTGTTCTTGGTGTTCTTGGTGTTGATCTTGGTGTTCTTGGCGTTCTTGGTGTTCTTGGTGTTCTTCGTGTTCTTGGTGTTCTTGGTGTTCTTGGTGTTGATCTTGGTGTTCTTGGTGTTCTTGGTGAAGGTTTAAGGTTTGGAAAATAAGATGGTGGAAGTTGGAAAGGATTTGGTGGATTTTTGGTATTATAAATATGTTATTATGAAAAAATGGTGTAAAAAATGTTTATATATGGATTTGTAGAGGTTTTGGGTGATTTTTGGAAGTTTTCGGAAGTTTAGGGACCAAAACTATAAATATTTCATCAGAACACGCGGACTTTGGGTCGGGTCTCCGGTCGGGTTTGGATCCGGGTTTGGTCGCGGAACTTTTGTGAGAGCAAATGGATCAGACATTGGTTCGGGCGCGTCTGGGTTGGATCCGGAAGAAGCTGGGCTGGATCGCTGATTGGGCTGCTCAGGCGCTGGGCCGAATAAAGCTTGGGCTGGGTGAATAGTGGGTCCGATTTCATTTTTTTTAAATTTTAAATCATTTTAAAATCCGAATTAAATTCAAATAAATTAGGAAAAATTATTTTTAATTTATAAAATTAATTAAGTTTAATAAAATAAATTATTTAGAAAATATATTTCCAAAAATTCATTTTAAATAGATTTAATTTAATTATATATTAACCCTTAATTCTTGTTGATTGCATCTAAAAGGAAATTAAACCCATTTTTCTTTAGGTTTTTACCACGTGGTTCTTCCTGTCATTCAAGATTCGAACCAAAACTCAAAATGGCCATTCATCGAACGTCCATAGATTCTGATGTGTGGCCCCATATGATAGCCCAAGACAGAAGCCCAACAGAAGCCCAAGAGAACCAGACCCGCCAGTGGCAGGCCGCAAAGGAGTGACAAGAATTCCAGCCCGACTCAGTCAACCGTGATTACAGGTACACAAAAGAAACCGGGTTTTTTAAAAACCAAAAAAGAACCGGAACCGGTTTTGTATCTTAGACCGGACCGGTTTTTTATTCTGATTTTTGTTCCGGTTAACTTAACCGAACCAAACCGGATAAACAACCGAAAAAACAGGTCTAGAAGTCAATTTCATTTTAAAAAAAGGCAAAACCTGGTTGGACCAAAACATATTTTTTTAAAAACCGGCTTTTGTGCACCTCTATCCGTGATTAGGCCAACTTGCCCACGATGGAAGGATGAATGGGCCAGCCAAAGAAATGAGCCTGCAATGGGCATTGTTCTTATTTTTGAGTCTAGGTTTAATAACCGTTAGTTGTCCACGTTTCCATATTCCTAGGTTTTTTTTTAACCAACAAATCTATCCTACTTTTATTCTACTCTAATTCAGCTATAATCCACCTATTCCCCCTATTGGCACCCTCAACCTCAAGGTTAGAAGGTGACGCCTTACCACTTGACAAAGATGTCATTGGCCCATATTCCTAGTTAGTAGAAGTCGTGCATAGTATTGTCATTACTTTAAATTCTGTAATTATATATCTCTACTGCCATATAAAACGTGTAAGACCTGTATTCCATTTATTGTATTTAGTTATAATTGTTGTGAATTTTATGATTTTTGGTAGTCATAAAGCCAACAAAAACTTTAGTTACAATTTCATATGAAGATCAGTATTTTGTGCCGTTTTTAGAAAAATCATAATTAATTCTAGGAAAATCGTTAGGATCTCAAACCAGTGCACAAAGTTTACAAATTGAGTCTAGTACAATTCTTAAAAATAATAGTAAGCTTGTAAATGACATTATCTATGGTGAAAAATGCAATCTTCACTAATTAGTTCGAAATTGACAGATTAGATAGTCTGTTTCAAAAATTCATAATAAATCATAGAAAAATCGTATAAATACATACAATACGTCCCTGAAAAGGTATTGAGATGAATTTTAAGAATATCAGATAAAATCCCGAATTTAATGGATTTAAGATCGGCTAAATCAGAGTTGAACATACTGCTTCTAGAATGCCTTAAAATTCAACAATATATATTAATAAACTCTTTTTATCAAAAAAGTGGCATTCAATTGTTAATTCAAGAATTCAAGTATAAATACCCCCCAAAACATCTCATAAACCACACAAACAAATCTCAATCCAATATATAGAGGTTTCTAAGCACTAGAGTGTAAGCAAGTGAGCGGAAGGAAGCTCAAAAGCCTAACGAAGGAGTTATAAATCCCGACGACTGATCATAAGGTAACTACAAAGCTTTCTATAGCTTAATTAGGTATTGTAAAATAATTTTTGTGTTAAGAAGTAGAATATTTAATAAGTATAACATATGTTATATTATACTCGTTTCCAACAATAGTAAACAAAAACCTTAAAAACATCGTTATTATAACAATTCGTAATTCCGAAAATAATACCGATTGATTTACTTAAGAGGACGGTGACTAGGCCGATTACTTGGGATCTGGTTGTTGGATTTTCCGAAAGGCTAAAATGCTGACCCCATCTAATCTTCTACTTGGCCGTTCTTTACTTGATAAATCACGGAGTATCATGTTGGAATTATTGAAGTGTTTAATGAAGCGACTATAATATAGTTAAGGATTAAGAAATGATAGATTTCTTATTATGTCAAAAGTTAAAGTTGAAAGAAAATACAAAGCCGAGAAAGATAAACAATATAGTCAACTATAATCAGGTGAGTCTTCTCACTATACTATAGGTGACATCGCATGCGTAGGAAGGAAGATAGGTTAGGCTAAGGTGGTCTTACCTGTTATAATAATTGTATGAATTATTGCTATGATAATGATTGTTTGTGTACGGAATGGGAACAGCCTTTGAGCCAATAGGCGGAACGGGAAAAGCCTACGAGTCATTAGACAGAACGGGAAAAGCCTGCAAGCGATAAGACGGAACGGGAACTGCCCGTGAGTCTTCTGGCGGAACAGGGATAGCCCGCGAGTCTCACAGACATATGAATGGTTATTATGTGTTGTATGTTATGTGATGGATCGTATGGTATTTTGAGGAACTCACTAAGCTTTGTGCTTACCCCGTTGATATTTAACATTTTCACATAATGGCAGAAACAGAGGGAAGGCTCCAACCTGACGCACCGTATTCCACTAATTTCAAGACTTCCGCTACTTTACAAATAACGTATGTGAAGAATAAAAGACATGGGTTCTATATGTATTTTGCTAAAATCAATACTATGGCTGATTTCTTTGTTTGTAAAATTCTCATTTATAAATCAATATTCCGTTTTTAAAACGAAAAATTTGGCTTGAAAATTTGGGGTGTTACAAGTTAGTATCAAAGCCTTAGTTTGAGGGATTTAGATAAACTTTCGGGTAAATCTGAACTCAAACTGAGGACTGAGAGTTTTTTTAAAAAAAAATTAAAAATTTAGAAATTTTTAAAAGAAAAGGAATGCGATGCGTGCGGTCAGCCAGAGCTCAAGTGAGTAAATGATTCCCAAAATATCTGCATTCATGTATATGCTAGAAACTTGATATGATAAAGAGTATACTAAGGATTCACTCAGGAATTGCATGTTAGAATTGCCTGATTTAGGATGTCTGATTGCCTTATATGATGACAATTATGTACAACTGAAATTATGCTTATATTGTAAGAAAGTTAAATGAACGCTTGAATTGCATGTAGTTAAGATCAGATGGCTTTGGAATTAGTTATCTGACTTTATTAGTTATTCCTTGTATGGTGGTGATATTAGGATAGGATTACTTATTCAACTGTATATTTTATCCTTAAAATTACGTGTGAAATAAGCGTTAACAAAACTACCTAACGGCATCAGCAAACGGATTTCTCTTTTATCACGAGTATGATAAAGAAACTCTAGGAAGTCTAAAAAAAGTGTTGAATGTACAAACTGTATAAACAAGAACCATATAGTAATAAGAGACTATATAGTAATTTTGGAAGGACGTTTCGTACAAGTAAGAATAGGTGTGGAAAATAGTACATGACCCGTACTACCGAAAGCACAGGATTCTTACATGTAACAGAGTCAGTCGCCAAAAATCCTATAGATTCAGGATGGTAGGGTAACCACATATAACGAGCATGGTCTCACCATATTGTTTGTACAATTAGAATGGTGGTGATTACAAGAAGCAATGGTAATGGCTCTGGGTCTAGTGAGGGACCAAGCCGACCCACTCGATCAGATGAGGAGCTACGAGACTTAATTCCTGAAGAGGTATCACGCGAGGTGCTAGCCGAAATTCCTTGTTTCTTCGGTACAATCAAAACTGAATTGATAACGATGATTGAGGAACGACTTGCTACAATCAGCAGACCAAGGAATAGAATGGCAACTTATCGGAATTTCGCCGGATGTCAAGCTCCGATGTTTGGTGGGGGAAGGGATCCAATCGCTAGTATAAGATGGATTTCTACAGTAGAGGGTGCTTTTAGAACCTGTTTTTTCCCAGAGGAATCAAAGGTTATATTTGCTGTAAACCTGTTAAGAGACGATGCAAAGGATTGGTGGGAAATGCTGGCTAAAGATCTCACTGATGCTCAAATAGAGGCTATTAATTGGGCCGAATTCACGACTAAGTTCAGACTAGAATACGTCCCGCAAATAGAGATGGAACGTTTGGCTCAGGAATACTTGAACCTGACTCAGACCACAGAGACAGTGGCAGAAATCACCAAAACGTTTAACGAGCAGGCGCTCTTTTGCCCAGAGTATGCGGCCACGGAGAAAATGCGGATGACCCGATATTTGGCAATGCTTCGGACAGATATACGGGAGTTTGTGTCTGCTGCCAGGAACCAAACTCTTAACGACATGATTGCAGCCGCTCGAGCTCGAGAATTAGAACTAGAGAACCAACAAAGGCAGAAGCGTCAGGCACCGACACAATCTTATCTGGCATCAAAGAAGCATAAATGGGGGGATCAGGGAAGACATGGTCAGAGAAGCCACGGTCAGTGTGGCAAGTGTAGGAAAAACCATAAGGGGTGGTGTAGGGCAGTAATGTGCCATAAGTGTGGCAAAGAGGGCCACTATGCTAGGGATTGTCGACAGGAGGCCAAAATCTGCTTTAAATGCAATCAGGTGGGCCATATCAAATCCCAATGCCCCAGCCTCGGTAAAACAACAGTGCATAACCCGGCGCCCATTACACTTCGTATCATAGATGATCATCAAGTAAAGACTGGAGCTCCTAAAGCCAAGGGCCGGGTATTTCAGTTAACCCTAGGAGAAGCACAAGCTGTACCTGATGTCGTTACGGGTACGTTCTCAGTCAACTCTATGTCTACTTTAGTACTATACAACTCAGGAGCTAGTCATTCATTTGTATCACTTGAATTTAGTATGAGTTTTAGCATTACCCTTGAAACACTTGATAATCCATTAGAAGTAGAGATTGCGAATGATAAAATTGTACGAGCCTTTAATGTTTTTCGTAATTGTAACCTGGAAGTACAAGGAGTGAGGTTCAATATAGACCTTATTCCTATTCCCTTGAGAGATAGAAGAGTAATCATTGGTATGGACTGGCTAAGTGATCATGAAGCATGGATTGATTATAAGAATAAACAAGTATGGGTTCGAACCCCAAGTGGGGGAAAACTGATAATCCAAGGCGAGAAAAGAAGGAACAACATGACATTCTGCTCAGCTACCAGAGCACAAAGACATTTTCAGCATGGAGGCACAGGATTCCTTGCTTACGTTAGTGATACTAGGGAGGAGAGAAAGAATACCGTTGAAGATGTGCATGTAGTTCAAGAATTCCCAGATGTATTCCCTAAGGATTTACCAGGCATACCTCCCGAAAGGCAAGTGGAGTTTCGAATAGATTTAGTTCCTGGGGTGGCTCTGATAGCCAAAGCACCATATCGTCTCGCACCACCAGAGATGCAATAGTTGTCTACACAACTTCAAGAATTGTTAGACAAATGATTCATCAGACCTAGCAGTTCTCCCTAGGGAGCGCCGATTTTATTTGTCAAAAAGAAGGATGGATCACATCGCATGTGCATTGATTATAGGGAACTAAATAAGCTCACGGTAAAGAACAGATACACTTTACCAAGGATTGATAATATGTTTGATCAATTGCAGGGAGCCTCTTGGTTCTCTAAGATTGATCTACGATCTGGGTATCATTAGATGAGAGTAAGGGAAGAAGACATTCATAAGACAGCTTTTAGGAAAAGGTATGGCCACTACGAGTTTGTGGTAATGCCTTTTGGTCTTATGAATGCACGGACAGCATTTATGGATTTGATTGTAACACCCGACTTATTAACAAAAACACCCCAAATTTTTTTTTATTTTTTTCAAACAAAATATTTTACAATCAAAGCCATAAGTATGGGGTATTAGTTAACATAATACGAGTACAAGTTTATCCAAATAACAATACATAAATATTATACATTCTTCAAGCCGGGATGTCACTTCAAATCCTAAGTCCTCAGTCACGGATTTTATCTTTTCCCTTGGCGGGATTACGCTCACCTGCAGGGACATATCAAATAAACTATGAGCTATAAAGCCCAATGAGTAATCAAATCAAATACAACATGTATAAGAACAAAATTCTTTCTACAAATCAAATATGCATTATCATGTAACACACATTCATATATGTCTCACGGGATTATCCCGCTTTTGCATAGACTCACGGCTCCGTTCTTGTCATCTTAATGACTCACGGCTTATCCGGTATTGCCTTATATAGGTTGACTCACAGCTCCGTTGTTGTCTATCGTAGACTCACGGCTTATCTGGTATTGTCATATCATTAATATTTATTGACTCACAGCTCCGTTCTTGTCTATCATAGACTCACGGCTTATCTGGTATTGTCATATTGTTTATCTATTTATTATTGACTCACAGCTCCGTTCTTGTCTATAACAGACTCACGGCTTATCTGGTATTGTCATATTGTCCCATCATGAAATCTGTAAATTTCGTCCCCAAAAACTAATTCCATCTGCAGCTGCTCATTCCATATTTATCACATCGGATACAAGTGAGATTACTCACCTGAATGCTTGCTACTGCTAGCTTTCGTTGCTTCTTGCCTTCCAATGTAATCCGTAAGACTTTGTCCCGTACCTATAACATCAATCATTTTTACAATGATTATAGGTTAACAGCCATTCTAATTGACTCTAATGCATAAGAGTTCAATATAGTATCTGAAACGACCAAAAATTTATAATAAAAATGTAAAATAAAATGTGTGTAATTTAAGCGTTATATGTAAAAATTATGGGAAATTATGGTCGAAAGGGTAAAACGGTCTTTCGACAATTATAAGACCAATCTGTAAAATAATATGTTTATGCGAGATAATAATATAAACAATAAGAGTTTATGCGAGATTTGGACTTTTTACCGCGTGAATAGTGAATTTTGATTAAAAAGGGTAAATTGGTCATTTGACCACATGCAGAAATTATTATAAAAATTTATTATATTTTAGGACTAAAAATGTAAAAGAAATGATTCCATGGAAAGATAATTGGTTATAGTGGCCAAAGTTCAAGAAAGTTAACTTTAGGGACCAAAACTGAAAATATAGAAAATATAAAAATGAGAAAATATCTCATAACCTTCATAAAATCAGAAATACCTCCTGGAGAGTTCTAGTGTTACGGGTTCTAAAAATTCAAGAGATCAAGGAAGTTGAAGCAAGGAATTGAAGAGGAACAATTGGAATTGGTGATTCCAACCTTCCAAGGTAAGAAATCAAAGCCTTAGTTTAAGTTCTTGATGGTTTTTCTAAGGAAACTAAAATTGGAAATCCCGGTCATGAATCATGTAGTTTAAGTGATTCAACACTCTCAATAAGCCATGCTAAAAGAACTTAATTCAAGAAAATGGAAGTAGGATGCTATTTTTCAAGAATTGGGATTTTGATCAAGAACCCTAGAATTTGAGTTCTTGTGATTAATCCGATTTTAATGGTTTAAAACTTGAAGAAATTGAAGGGTTTTAGTCTTGGGATAAACCCCTATCGATTAAGTGGAGTATTCAGCACTTAATAGGAGAAATTGGGAAATTGTAGCATAAAATCGGGGAAAAACTGGGCTGCTGCTCAACAGGCACGGTGCGCCCCTACCCTGGGCGCGGCGCGCCCTGCGCCAGCGTGCAGCTGCAGTTTCAGCTTAAGAGTCCCCTGCTTTGTGATTTCCATTTTTGAGAAATGGATCAAAACTTGTCCAATTGACCTCAAAATTTAAACATAGGTCTAATATGGTCCAAAACTTTATAAAAAATTATCGGAATTGAAATACGACCCTCCGAGGGTACTGTAGTAAAATACGTATAAAATACAATTTATCTAAAGTTGAGTTTTACCCTTGCTTTGACTATTTATGGTATAATAAGGACTCTAACATGTTATAGAGTCAACTAAAATATAAATTAATGTATTATATACTATATATAGGTGCAAGTCAAATAATCGGACACCGAAAGGGTAAAGAACCGAGGGACGCTTAAACGACTAATCAAGAGTTATTCGGTGAGTACATGTAGCATTTTTACCCATTTTTGGGATACATGGCAAGTAAGTAAGTATTTTTCAGATTTCATACATTATTTTTATATGTGAAAAATATTTGCAAAAATGGTCCCCTTTCTAGTTTAAAATAGAAAGTTAGCTGCTATATTTGAAAGTATGATTCTTGGCGACAGCCTAAATTATGATAAAGATATGTGTGAGTCAAAAGCTTGGCATTTAGCCATTTCTTGTGCAAGTAATGTTTTGGTTTCAGAAGAATATTTTTATGTTTGACTGGTATTGTAACTAGCATTGTTAGTAAGGGAACTATGTTCCAACCTACCCGGGTTAGGTAAGGAGTCTACTGGGGACAACCCCCTTCGCGAAGTAGACTGCCTCAGCAATTCTACCGTTAGTATTGATCCGTTCTTTCTAATTGTAGAGACTTGGGGTATCACTTATAGTGATTAACGCCCTAAGTATAAAAATCCCAGCAAGTTTATAAAACCAGTCAAAGAAAGTATAAAAGACATTATTTTTACAAAGTCTAACATATGGTGATTTTGAAAAGTAAAAAGGTTTAGTATGAGTATATTATGTAGTTTTGACAATGATTTATGTTATGAAATTTATAAAAGTTTGGAAAAAAAATTTATAGTTTGAGTCTAAAACTCATGTAACTCACGAGACATTTTTTTGTCTTACGTATTTTATGTTTTTATGCCATGTATTCCAGGTTCACGTATGAAGTTGTGAGAAAACTGGAAATTTGTAAAATAAATCCTAGGTTGCAAAAGAGTGGAGCTGGTTACAGCTATCATGTAATTGGTATTGATTAATCCTTTCCCTTAAGCTCATGGTTGTTTGATATGTATTTGTAATACCCCTTTGTTGTATTTAAACAGATTTATGGTTTTTGATGGACCGTATTCTGTAAAATATGTTTTTATGTAATATAAAAAGTTTGAAAAATTTTGGGGTGTTACAAGTTGGTATCAGAGCCATAGTTTAAGCGAATTAGGATTGGATCATTCCACTCCTAGGCTTAGACTAGTAATATAGTCAGTTAAAGTTAGTTACATTCTTTGTCATGTCTTAATGAATTAAGACATTATTTATTAATGGAATTATACGAGTATATTTATGAGTTAAAAGTAGCTAATTCATACCAGTGAACAGTAGAACCAAGTGAAAACATTAGGAACAATATGTGTAGGTGATTATGGTAATATGGGCCCGTATTATCAAAATCACAGGACGCGTATTGGGCCTGGTGTACTCGCAAGGGAATACTGGGAAACTGGGGGAAATGTAGTAAACTAATGTTATGATGAATTATGAAATACTAAAGTACTTGAAATTTTTATAGCAAGATGCGAACTAGAAGTGGTCAAGGATCGTATGCAGAAAACCCAGATCCTAATGCAAGGCCTCCTATGCCTCCCCGACCGCCCCATGCCGTTGATGATGGCAATTCTAGGGGTGAGGTTAATCCACCTCCATTGACCTTGGGGGCAATTCAGAAATTATTACATGAATCGCAAGTACAAAACAGACAGGAAATGACTCGTCTTCTGGATGAGCGACTGGGTGAAAGATCTAAGTCACAACCTGAAGATAGCGAGAAAAGTGTAGCTCCTGAAGACACTAATCCAAGACAGACTTCTTCTCATGGAGATTCATCTTCCAAATCACAGCCTCAGTTCAAGACTAAAGGAGCCTGTACTTTCAAGGACATTATGTCCTGTCGGCCAAAGGAGTTTAACGGGGAGATGGATCCACGAATAACAATACGGTGGTTGACCGAAATGGAACAAGTTCTTCGCATCTGTCGTTGTGACGAGGATATGAAAGTTGGGTTTGCTTCTCAGATGTTAAAGGCTAAAGCTCTTACTTGGTGGAACACTCTCCGCCGAATCAAGGGGAGTGATTTTGTGGATGCGTTGACTTGGGACGAGTTCGTTCAACGATTGAAAAACAAGTTCTGTTCAGCTAGGCATTGAGAAAACTTGGTTAATGAATTCTTTGCCCTTGCAAAGGAAAAACAAACCGTTGATGAGTATACTAAAAAGTTCTGCGAGATGTTGCCATTTCTGGAAGATACACTACCGACCGAGGCCGGAAGAATAAACAGGTATGTTAATGGATTGCCGGCAGACTACTCGCTAGAAGTTGGCAAGGCTACTACTCTTGATGAAGCCATTCAATCTGCAGCTCGGGTTGAAAGTATGATTGAGAAAAAGGCCAAGGAACGACAAGCATTTGCGGAAAAAAGAAAGTCTTCAGGAATCTCTGGAGCAAACAAGAAGAGTCGTGTTTCATCGGGGTTTTCTAAGCAAGGAGAGGTTAAGGAATGCAAGAAGTGTGGGAAGAGGCATAGTGGGGAATGCAAGAAGGGCACTAGTGGGTGCTATAAATGTGGTCTTCCGGGCCACCAAGCTAAAGACTGCAAGGTGAAAGATATTAGCGAGGTGGAATGTTTTAATTGTCATGAAAAGGGTCATTACAGCACCAACTGTCCCAAAAAGAAGAGTGAAACATTAGTTTCCACCGCGAGTAACAAGAAGACAGAACCAGCAAAGACGAAGGGAAGAGCGTTTCAGATGACCCTCAATGAGGCCAAAGAAGACCAGGATGTGGTTGCAGGTACACTCATTGTAAACTCACAACCTGCTTATGTTCTTTTTGATTCTGGAGCACATTTCTCTTTTGTGTCCCATGACTTTAGTAAGCGTCTAAACACGCCAATGAAACCATTAGATGATACTTGTGTAATAGAAGTTGCGAACGGGGAGCTAGTTACGGTCCGACATGTGTTTGAGGAATGTCCGGTGGAGATTAATGGGCGAATTTTAAAGGCAAACTTGCTACCTATCGGGATTAAAGGATTCGATATTGTTATTGGGATGGATTGGCTCGGGGCACATAATGCAAAGATTCTTTGCGGGAAACGAATAGTATCGATCAAAATGCCTGATGGTAGTAAAGTTTATATATATGGGGAACGTCGGAAGAACATGCAAAGTCTCATTACTGCTATTAAGGCCCGAAAATGCATCCGTAAAGGGTGTGAATCATTTATCGCTTATGTGATGAATGGGAAGAAGGAGAAGCAAAAGATGGAAGATATAAAAGTGGTCAATGAATTCCCTGAAGTTTTTCCTGATGACTTACCTGGGTTACCACCCATTAGGCAAGTCGAGTTTCGCATTGACCTGGTTCCTAGAGCAAGTCCCATTGCTCGTGCGCCGTACCGTCTTGCTCCTACAGAGATGAGAGAACTTATGTCCCAGCTGCAAGAACTTCTTGACAAGGGGTTTATTCGTCCCAGCTTTTCTCCTTGGGGAGCTCCAGTGTTATTTGTCAAGAAGAAGGACGGTACTACGCGTATGTGTATAGATTATCGCGAGCTCAATAAGGTGACAATCAAGAATCGATACCCTTTGCCACACATTGACGATTTATTCGATCAGTTGCAGGGAGCTAGTTATTTCTCAAAAATTGATCTTCGTTCCGGATATCATTAAGTACGGGTAAAGGAGGAAGATGTATGCAAGACTGCATTCCGAACCCGATATGGTCACTATGAATTTTTAGTGATGCCATTCGGTCTCACTAATGCTCCAGCTGTGTTCATGGACCTCATGAATAGGGTCTGTAAACCTTTCCTTGACAGATTTGTCATCGTTTTCATTGATGATATTCTGGTCTATTCGAAAAGTGAAGCGGAACATGAAATGCACCTGCGTGAAGTGTTGCGTACTTTGAAAAATGAACAGTTGTATGCGAAGTTGTCAAAGTGTGACTTTTGGTTGCGGGAAGTTCAATTTCTGGGTCATGTTGTTTCAGCTGAAGGTATTAAAGTGGACCCTGCTAAAATAGAAGCAGTAATGAAATGGGATGCACCGAAGACACCTACAGAAGTTAGGAGTTTTCTTGGATTAGCCGGTTATTACCGACGGTTTATCCAAGATTTTTCTAAAATAGCAGTGCCACTGACTCAATTAACCCGGAAGGATGTGAAGTTTGTTTGGGGAGAAAAACAACAAGAAGCCTTCGAGATATTGAAAAAGAAGTTATGTGAAGCTCCAGTATTATCTTTACCAGAAGGCACAGAAGAGTTTGTAGTATATAGCGATGCGTCTAATAGAGGTCTCGGTTGTGTGCTTATGCAACGGGGCAAAGTTATTGCCTATGCCTCTACACAGCTAAAAGATGCAGAGACACGTTATACTACTCATGATCTGGAATTGGCTGCGATTGTATTCGCATTGAAGATCTGGAGACATTATCTTTATGGGACGAAATGCAAGATATATACAGATCATAAAAGTCTACAATATCTTTTTACTCAAAAAGAATTGAATTTAAGACAGACACGCTGGATTGAGCTCGTGAATGATTATGATTGTGAGATAATATATCACGAAGGAAAAGCCAATGTAGTAGCTGATGCCCTAAGCCGAAAAGTTCGTGAAAAAGTTATCAGAGGGAGATTTATGAGAATTGAAGTAGTTTCAACTTTAATTCAGAAGATTAAAAAAGCTCAAGAAAGTGCCTTAACCGAAGAAAATATAAAGAAAGAAAAACTTGGAAAGAAGGTGGTGTTTGAAGTAAATACACAAGGATTGCGTACTTTTAAAGGACGTATTTGGGTTCCCAAATATGGAAAAACCAGAAAGATAGTCTTGGATGATTCTCATAAATCCAAGTATTCTATACATCCTGGAAGTACGAAAACATATCAAGATTTGAAGCAGCAATACTGGTGGCCGGGGATGAAAAAGAGAATAGCAAAGTACATATCCCACTGTGATACCTGTGCACAAGTAAAAGCAGAACATCAGATGCCGTATTGTTCTGCGCAGTCGTTGCAGATACCAGCAGGGACGTGGGAAGAATTGACCATGGATTTTGTCATGGGGTTGCCGAAAACACGAAGAGGATACGATAGTATATGGGTCATTGTTGATAGATTGACCAAAAGTGCCCTATTTCTCGCGTATAAAGAAACTGCCTCACTTGGAGAATTAGCTCAGTTGTACATCGATGAAGTGATCAGACGTTATGGAGCACCTTTGTCCATAGTCTCAGATAGAGATCCTCGATTCACGTCTAACTTTTGGGATTCTCTACAAGAAAAGATGGGAACTCGAATCAAGATGAGTACAGCCTATCACCCTCAAACAGATGGGCAAAGCGAACGTACTATTCAGACTTTGGAGGATATGTTGAGATCATGTGCCATTGATTTTGGTGGTAATTGGGACCAGCACCTACCATTAGTAGAGTTTTCATATAACAACAGTTACCACTCAAGCATCAAGATGCCGCCTTTTGAAGCCTTATATGGTAGAAAGTGTAGAACCCCAGTATGTTGGTTAGAAGCTGGCGAAGCAAAACTCACTGGTCCAGAAATTGTAAGAATGACAAATGAAAAGATTGGGGTGATACAGACCAATATGAAAGCAGCACAAGATCGCCAAAGAAGCTACTCAAATTTGAAGAAAAGACCTTATGATCTAAAAGAAGGCGATTTGGTGATGATAAAAGTATCACCTTGGAAGGGAGTGATAAGGTTTGGTAAGAGAGGGAAGTTGAGTCCAAGATATATTGGACCCTTCAAGATTCAGAAAAGAATCGGTTTACAAGCATTCAAGTTAGAATTACCATCAGAACTCAGGGGTATACATGATACATTCCATGTATGCTATCTCAAGAAATACTTTGGAAAGAAGGAGTTAACCATTCCTTTAGAAGAGTTAAGGGTGGAAACACCCAACAGACTAGTGGAAGAACCTGAGGCGATGTTAGAGGTGAAAACCAAGAAGCTAAGGAACAGGGAAATTGACCTAGTATTGGTCAAATGGAAGCATTCACTAGGCACAGATTTGACTTGGGAAACATTGGAAAGCATGAAGAAGAGATACCCTAATTTTACAGATTATGAAGCGATTCCGAGGACGGAATCCTAATTATAGGGGGAGGTAGTTGAAACGACCAAAAATTTATAATAAAAATGTAAAAGAAAATGTGTGTAATTTAAGCGTTATATGTGAAAATTATGGGAAATTATGGTCGAAAGGGTAAAACGGTCTTTCGACAATTATAAGACCAATATGTAAAATAATATGTTTATGCGAGATAATAATATAAACAATAAGAGTTTATGCGAGATTTGGACTTTTTACCGCGTGAATAGTGAATTTTGATTAAAAAGGGTAAATTGGTCATTTGACCACATGCAGAAATTATTATAAAAATTTATTATATTTTAGGACTAAAAATGTAAAAGAAATGATTCCATGGAAAGATAATTGGTTATAGTGGCCAAAGTTCAAGAAAGTTAACTTTAGGGACCAAAACTGAAAATATAGAAAATATAAAAATGAGAAAATATCTCATAACCTTCATAAAATCAGAAATACCTCCTGGAGAGTTCTAGTGTTACGGGTTCTAAAAATTCAAGAGATCAAAGAAGTTGAAGCAAGGAATTGAAGAGGAACAATTGGAATTGGTGATTCCAACCTTCCAAGGTAAGAAATCAAAGCCTTAGTTTAAGTTCTTGATGGTTTTTCTAAGGAAACTGAAATTGGAAATCCCGGTCATGAATCATGTAGTTTAAGTGATTCAACACTCTCAATAAGCCATGCTAAAAGAACTCAATTCAAGAAAATGGAAGTAGGATGCTATTTTTCAAGAATTGGGATTTTGATCAAGAACCCTAGAATTTGAGTTCTTGTGATTAATCCGATTTTAATGGTTGAAAACTTGAAGAAATTGAAGGGTTTAGTCTTGGGATAAACCCCTATCGATTAAGTGGAGTATTCAGCACTTAATAGGAGAAATTGGGAAATTGTAGCATAAAATCGGGGAAAAACTGGGCTGCTGCTCGACAGGCGCGGTGCGCCCTACCCTGGGCGCGGCGCGCCCTGCGCCAGCGTGCAGCTGCAGTTTCAGCTTAAGAGTCCCCTGCTTTGTGATTTCCATTTTTGAGAAATGGATCAAAACTTGTCCAATTGACCTCAAAATTTAAACATAGGTCTAATATGGTCCAAAACTTTATAAAAAATTATCGGAATTGAAATACGACCCTCCGAGGGTACTGTAGTAAAATACGTATAAAATACAATTTATCTAAAGTTGAGTTTTACCCTTGCTTTGACTATTTATGGTATAATAAGGACTCTAACATGTTATAGAGTCAACTAAAATATAAATTAATGTATTATATACTATATATAGGTGTAAGTCAAATAATCGGACAACGAAAGGGTAAAGAACCGAGGGACGCTTAAACGACTAATCAAGAGTTATTCGGTGAGTACATGTAGCATTTTTACCCATTTTTGGGATACATGGCAAGTAAGTAAGTATTTTTCAGATTTCATACATTATTTTTATATGTGAAAAATATTTGCAAAAATGGTCCCCTTTCTAGTTTAAAATAGAAAGTTAGCTGCTATATTTGAAAGTATGATTCTTGGCGACAGCCTAAATTATGATAAAGATATGTGTGAGTCAAAAGCTTGGCATTTAGCCATTTCTTGTGCAAGTAATGTTTTGGTTTCAGAAGAATATTTTTATGTTTGACTGGTATTGTAACTAGCATTGTTAGTAAGGGAACTATGTTCCAACCTACCCGGGTTAGGTAAGGAGTCTACTGGGGACAACCCCCTTCGCGAAGTAGACTGCCTCAGCAATTCTACCGTTAGTATTGATCCGTTCTTTCTAATTGTAGAGACTTGGGGTATCACTTATAGTGATTAACGCCCTAAGTATAAAAATCCCAGCAAGTTTATAAAACCAGTCAAAGAAAGTATAAAAGATATTATTTTTACAAAGTCTAACATATGGTGATTTTGAAAAGTAAAAAGGTTTAGTATGAGTATATTATGTAGTTTTGACAATGATTTATGTTATGAAATTTATAAAAGTTTGGAAAAAAAATTTATAGTTTGAGTCTAAAACTCATGTAACTCACGAGACATTTTTTTGTCTTACGTATTTTATGTTTTTATGCCATGTATTCCAGGTTCACGTATGAAGTTGTGAGAAAACTGGAAATTTGTAAAATAAATCCTAGGTTGCAAAAGAGTGGAGCTGGTTACAGCTATCATGTAATTGGTATTGATTAATCCTTTCCCTTAAGCTCATGGTTGTTTGATATGTATTTGTAATACCCCTTTGTTGTATTTAAACAGATTTATGGTTTTTGATGGACCGTATTCTGTAAAATATGTTTTTATGTAATATAAAAAGTTTGAAAAATTTTGGGGTGTTACAGTATCAATACAAACAATGTCTAGATAATAAACTTTCCGTTTACTATCTTTTTATGAATTTCACTAGTCACTGAGGCATTCGTATTTATCTACAGTGCCCCCGAGGAATCGAAAACTCAATTTAAAAATTTTCCCATACTTTTCAAACCATTAGGGACTTGTGGTTCAAATTTGAGGTAAATCGGACAAGCCAAATAAAAGTTAGCGTTTCTGATCCCCTGTCCCAGGGGCGCACTGCGCCTGGAAGTAGGGCGCTGTTGAATAATGTTTTTTTTATGTTTTTATATGACCATCACTGAAATAAGTCGAAATGTTTTTATTAACAGTTTATTTCAGATTGCGTAAATTCGAGATCAACCAAACTGGAGAAAATGACGCTATGTACCAAAGAACAAAAATGTCACCCAGCGACAGCAATCGCTACCCAACAGCTCATGTGTCGCGAAGTGAAGAAAATCAAAACAAAAGGAGAAAAAGGCTGAAACAGTGCAGATCGCGACCCGATCCCAACCCAGATCGCGACCCGATCGTGATGACACACACGTGACACTATGCTGACCAAAGATCGCGAGCCGATGGAAACCCTACGAGATCGCGACCCGATCTTCCTCCCATCGCGACCCGAACCGGATCGCGACCCGATCTCCTCACAGATCGCGACCCTACCCACCTACTACACTCCACCGAGTCGGGTAGTGGCCAGCACAAAAGCGGGAACCACTCGAGATCGCGACCCGATCCCATAGAAGATCGCGACCCGATCTCCGCTGAAACAGACTATAAATAGAGACTTCCTCTTGCTGATTTTGTACAACATACACTTATAAACCTCAAGTATACTCACGACCAAACAGCTCAAAATTCTGATATTTTTGCATTTGGCAACGAGGATCAAACCGCAAAACCGCAAGAAACAAAACCTCCACCCGACACCAAACTTCAAACCTCTAAACAACCTCTACCCGACACCAAACTTCAAACCTCTAAACAACCTCTACCCGACACCAAACTTTAAACCTCTAAACAACCTCTACCCGACACCAAAAATCACCAAAACCTCATCCTACCACAAAGAAAACCAAACCCATGTGAGAAATTGTGCCTCGTCTTTAACTGCTAAGTGGAATTCATTTCTGTGAGCAAAGGTGTTTTCATTATGACTTATAGGATTTATACTCTTATACCGTGATGCTAGTCTCATTTTTGCTTAGATATCAAAATGACCAGGGACGATACAATCATTTCCTTATATATTAGACAAACTGTCTATTATATCACCTATCCCTATCCTCAATCAAACCACTTCAAAGAAAAGCTTCATCATCTGGCATAACGAATCTGACAAATGAAGAAACGACAAAGTCATATCCAACAAAAGCTGTCAACAAATCACAATTGGTAACCACATCAGATATCTTTTACACAATGTGCATTCACACAAATCAAGAAAAGATAAAGACAAAGGTGAACACATCACCAAAGAAAAAGAAGATTTACAACAACAATCCATCAAGACAGACATCTCTCAAAAAAACGAATTCTCAAAAGCGTTATCAAAAATAGCTGTCAAAATCAAAGATTTACCGGGATACTGTAGCCTTCATAATTGAATATTCTTAGTTGCAAACTGCACTATGAAAATTTCTAAACCCCTCTACATGTATTTACCGACGGAGAGAGAGTGAACATCAATGGCATGAATGAAGAAACCCTCTGAGTAATGCCGAAACCAGTCTTATGTGATTGATTATCTAATATGAAGACCAAGTGACTAAAGTATATAGGTATAAATCCACGTTAAGCATAAGTCAACACCTTCAAACTGAGAGATATCACTCATCTTTAGTGATTATACACCAGTTCTGCACCCAGAACAAACAAACACCTCAGTCAAGTGTGAGCTATACCTATGAGCGTTCATCTGAATCGACCTATTAAGATCACTTGTCGTCTTTATAAATGCTATAAAATCTTAAGGAATATTATGAAAATACATATACAAAAACCTTTTGATAATCGAACTCGAGACTTTGATTCAGAAACAAATATTCTTGACAAACATTTTTTAAAACATAAGTAAAATCTAGTCACACTCTTTCAAAACAAGTGATATGGTTTTATAAATGTCTTATCCAAATTTCACGAATTTCAATCAAACATTTTTCTCCTCATTTCATTAATGATCACATAGGGGGAAATTGTTGAATAATGTTTTTTTTTATGTTTTTATGTGACCATCACTGAAATAAGTCGAAATGTTTTTATTAACAGTTTATTTCGGATTGCGTAAATTCGAGATCAACCAAACCGGAGAAAATGACGCTATGTACCAAAGAACAAAAATGTCACCCAGCGACAGCAATCGCTACCCAACAGCTCATGTGTCGCGAAGTGAAGAAAATCAAAACAAAAGGAGAAAAAGGCTGAAACAGTGCAGATCGCGACCCGATCCCAACCCAGATCGCGACCCGATCGTGATGACACACACGTGACACTACTCTGACCAAAGATCGCGAGCCGATGGAAACCCTACGAGATCGCGACCCGATCTTCCTCCCATCGCGACCCGAACCGGATCGCGACCCGATCTCCTCACAGATCGCGACCCTACCCACCTACTACACTCCACCGAGTCGGGTAGTGGCCAGCACAAAAGCGGGAACCACTCGAGATCGCGACCCGATCCCATAGAGGATCGCGACCCGATCTCCGTTGGAACAGACTATAAATAGAGACTTCCTCTTGCTGATTTTGTACAACATACACTTATAAACCTCAAGTATACTCACGACCAAACAGCTCAAAATTCTGATATTTTTGCATTTGGCAACGAGGATCAAACCGCAAAACCGCAAGAAACAAAACCTCCACCCGACACCAAACTTCAAACCTCTAAACAACCTCTACCCGACACCAAACTTCAAACCTCTAAACAACCTCTACCCGACACCAAACTTTAAACCTCTAAACAACCTCTACCCGACACCAAAAATCACCAAAACCTCATCCTACCACGAAGAACAAGAAATCGACACATCAAGAAAAACGCTTTCTTCCGCAGCTATCGATAAGTTCTTTTAAAATTATCTGTGTCATTATTGATTTATTTAAACTTTTATAAATCAATTGTACCAAATATCCAATACATCCGAATTGAACCTCGACAACGAAAACACATGTGGACTGTATTTAACCGAGACATTTAACTTCTATCTTCTAACCTTTTTAACTATTGTAAAAACACGTTATCGTTGATAATGGCGTTTATTACATCTAACATCTAACTCCTAATTTCTAACCTTTTTATTTATTGTAAAAACACGTTATCGTTGATAATGGCGTTTATTACATCTAACCTCTAACTTCTAACTTTTACTTTATTTACCGCTTTCTGTCTATTTAAATACTGTCTAGTTTAGATTTACCGTTTTATTTTATTCCGCAACTCTTATTTATTCCGCATATTATAGATAAAATACATATCTGTCACACGGTAATAGGCTTAAAAACCTTGTTCGTGGAGATCAGTTATCGTATTTTCAACAATTGGTATCAGAGCTCGTGTGATTTAATCTGAAATTTTTATCGAGAACTTTTGTGTAGCGTTTTTATAAACCACCAATAAGTTTCCTTTAAAAATTTCATCTTAATATCACTTGTTCAACAAAAAAAAATATATTAAAAAAAAACCTTTTAAAAATTACTTGTGTGATTTATTTTGAAAGTTTTTGTCGAAAACTTTTGTGTAACGTTTTTATAAACCACCAATAAGTTTTCTTTAAAAATTTCATTTTAACATCACATTTTCATTAAAAAAAATGTCTTTCGCAAACTACTCAAACATAAATTCTGTATCTATTGCTAACAGTATAGGTTCATGTACTCGAGCACCCATTCTTATTCCCGAAGAATATAAATCATGGGTAGGTCGTATGAATCTTCATCTCAACTCTATAAGTGAAGACGTGTGGAAATGTGTAGACGGATCTCTACCAGATAACATGACCTCTCTTACGAGTAACTTGGATATACTAAATGAAAGGAAGAAACTTGAACTTCAAGCCAAAAAGGAGCTTGTGTCTGGAATACCCCACAGTATTCTAAGCCAAATGAATGATATAATCCTTTTAACTGCAAACCAAATTTGGCAAACTTTGAAAAATCGTTTTGAAGGAAATGAGAGAATCATTGGAAACAAGAAAACATCTGTTTTAAACGAATTTGACAATTTCAAAATGTTTTCACATGAGACCATCCATGATGCTCATGACAGGTTCAATCTCATTACCATCAAAATGAATAATTTGGGCATTAAAAAGTCACAGCATGAGATAAACCTCAAATTTTTAAACAACCTTTATGAAAGCTGGAAAATGGTCAAACTCATCATTCAGGGAAATCCGGCAATTCATACTGAATCTTTGTACAATCTGTACGGAGAATTACAATCGTATGAATCATCGATTGACCCACCAACGTCTACTTCTTTTGGAGGACCACTTGCTTTGTTGTCAACATCCTCTCAAAACCAAACACATTTTCATGATCAAAGTCAAATTGATTTAAATCAAAACCAGGCTTTTTCAAATAATTCTTGTGACTTGTCTGATCCAAATAATGAAGCTGATTACCAACAATTATGTGCTTTGGTAGCAAACACTAATCTCGAGAGATTTTTGCCACATCATAATCAATCAAACTTCAGACCAAATTTTCAACAAAGATCCACCTTTGGACAAAACTTTCAGAATCGCGGTTTTCAAAATAATAACAACTCTTATAATAACCAAAGTTCTGGATTTCAGCAAAATCATTCAAAACCATCTCAACAGAAACAAACTCAAACATCTGAAAGATCACCAGTTAAGAACCAAAAGGCTGACAATAACGATGATGATGATGATGACGTAATCATTTGTCACAAATGCAAAGGACTAAATCATTATGCCCGAGATTGTCGAGCCAAAGTCAAAGTCAAAGACTCAGCCTACTATGCACAAAAAGCCGAAGAGCTGAAGAAACAAGAACAGAAAGCAAAGCAAAAAGCTTTGATGGCATTCCACGAACCTAGCGTGGAATACTGGCCAACTTCTGATGATGAAACAGACACTGAACCCGCTCAGTCAAACTTCTGCTTCATGGCTGACAATGAACCAACCACAAGAGCTCCATATGTCATCGATCAGGTATGGTCTATGATCTCAGATCTCGGTCTTTCAAAAACACCATTTGAGTCCCACATGACTAAGATTGAGAACAGTCTAAAAGCTGATCTCAGACTGTATCATGACACAATAGTCAAATCTGATATCTACAAATCTGAATTACAAACCTTGCAACTCAGATTTGGAGAATCTACAAGGACTAGAGACAAACTTGAAAGAGACATTGAACGAAAATCTGAAGAAAATAATCACATCCTAGAACAATTAAATGAAGCTCTAAAACAAAAAAGGGACTTAGAAATAAAAAATCAATCTGTTATTTCATCTGAAATAAAAGATACCTTAGAAAAGGAAGTCCTTCAGTTAAAACAAAAAGTTCAAGATTTAACTGACAAAAACACTAGTTTAATTCTAAAACTTGATGATTCTTCAAAGCAAATCAAATTTCTTGAATCCGAAAATCAAAGATTTCAAGGAAAACTGGATTCTATCAATATTGCCAGAAAATTGAGTGATGATGTTTTCACTAAAGCAAACAACTTAGGAACTGGCAAAATTGATACGAATTATAAACCGGGAATTGGAAGAGAATCCTTTGAAAATGAAGAGACTGAAAAGAAAAATGGGAAAATTAGTGAAAACTCTAAATCACCTCAACCAGATTTTTTCTCATCTGCTAATGAGGACGATTCAGATGATGAAACAGTTATCAACTGCAGTCCAGATGATACCTGTTTCAACATTTCATTCAAAAGAGTTGTAAAATCTGAATCAGACTCTGCTAGTTCAGTAACTCATCAATTGAGATCTACTAAACTAACAAGGAATGATGGCACAATCAAACTTGAAAATTTCTTAAATGGAGAAAATTCTGATCATCAAAATGGTAGTACTTCTGCTCCAACTGTCTTTCCCTCTTTAAACTCAACCTTTATTGGAAAGAACAATCTGGGACAAAAGTATTCAAAGAAACAACAGACAAATAAACTACCCATCCAAGCTGTCTTTAAACCAAAAGAACAAAGCAAGCCCATTGTTTTCAAAAAAAACATTTGAAACCAATCGCTATGCCACAAAAACAAACCTTTAATCCAAAACAAAAACCTTTTCGAAAACCGATTCAAAGTCAATTTCAAAAGATAAACTTCAATCTCTCAAGGAACTTTCAGAAACCATCATTTCACCAAATTCCATTCAATCATCAAAGTGTTTTCCAAAACCATTCAGATCCCAGATACAAAGAAAGGTTATCAAACAGATCTTCACATATAGGATACTTTTCACAAAATCAGAAATCATTTCAAATTACAGGTTTTCAAAAACAAATCTCACTTTGGGAAAACCTAATAAATCAACTTAAACCGCAACCGTTCCGTCCAATCAACAAATATTACAATGATTCCAAACTATCAAAAACCATTAACAAATCAGGACCCACCATGGTTTGGGTACCTAAACTTTCTGTCTAATTGCAGGCACTTTGTGCTGGAGAGCCCAAGGATGGCACATGGTATATCGATAGTGGCTGCTCCAAGCATATGACAGGAAACCAGAGCTTTCTACGAGACTTCAAACCCACAGAATCCAAACAAGATGTGACTTTTGGAAATAACATGACTGCAAGAATCAAAGGTTATGGAAACAAAACAAATGGTCACTTCACCATCAAGAAAGTAGCATACGTTGACGGACTGAAACACAACCTAATCAGCGTATCACAACTTTGTGACAACAATCATGAAGTTCTTTTCACCAAACAACGAAGCATAATCACGGATGCCAAGACCAAAGCCATTCTAGTTAATTCTGATCGTCTAGGCAACATGTATCCACTAGATATGGACCTTATCTATGGAAAACCAGACATATGTCTCTTGTCCAAAGCTTCTGCTGATATTAGTTGGTTGTGGCATCGTCGTCTTTCCCATCTCAACTTCGGCTACATCAACAAGTTGATTGCAAATGATCTTGTTCGCGGACTGCCACTTCTAAAACTTGACAATGAAACTCTTTGTGCAGCTTGTGAAGGAGGAAAACTGTCCAAATCCTCTCATAAAAGCATTCCTGAATCTAGTGTATCCGAACCACTAGAATTACTGCACATTGATCTTTGCGGCCCTGCAAAAACCCAAAGCATAAAAGGGAAGAAATACATCCTTGTTATTATTGATGATTACTCACGCTTTACTTGGGTTTTCTTTTTAAGGCTAAAGTCAGAAGCACCTGAAGAAATAATCAACATCATCAAACAGATTGAATTAAAGCTCAAACGACCAGTTCGAAGAATCCGAAGTGACAATGGTTTAGAGTTCAAAAACATAACTCTAGACTCATTTCTCAAAAACAAAGGCATCAAACACAACTTCTCAGCCCCTTACACTCCTCAACAAAACGGCGTTGTTGAAAGAAAGAACCGAACTCTGTGCGAAGCTGCAAGATCAATGCTCATCTTTGCTGATCTGCCACAATACTTCTGGGCAGAAGCAATAGCCACAGCTTGCTACACTCAAAATCGTTCTTTAATCCATAAACAACTTCATAAAATACCATATGAAGTCATTAACAACCGAAAACCAAACATCAAATCCTTTCATATTTTTGGTTGTCGATGCTTCATAAAGAATAACAAAGATCACCTTTCAAAATTTGAATCAAGATCCGACGAAGGAATTTTCCTTGGTTACTCCTTTACCTCAGCTGCTTATCGAGTACTGAATAAACGTACTAGAGTAATTGAAGAAAGTACCGATATTCATTTCGATGAATTTTATGTCCGGAAATTGGATCGTAAACATTTTGGTTCTAAAATGATCGATAATATTTTTCAAAATCCAATTCAACAAAATCCATCTACGGACATAGAAATCGATCTTGATTTACTTTTTGAACAACCCAAAACCGCTTATAATTCTGAAATTCTAACATCTTCTACTATTCCTACAGGAAACTCCGATGCAGAAACTTCACAATCAAACCAAGAAAATACAGATCAAGTCGAGGGGGAATTACCAACACTGAATTCCTCTTTAAACACTCCCAATCCACCTGTCCAAAATGATCCCAGTGCATCATCTATGGGGGAACCTTCTTCACCTCATTCTCACCCTATAATCCAAAAGGACATATCTGACAACAACCAAAATCTATTCCCAACAGAATCACCTGACCAAGAAGAACAATGGGACATAGAAACACCAATCGAAATACCTGAAAAAACTCGCCTAAACAAATGGACCAGAAATCATCCTGCAGAACAAATTATAGGAGATCCCAATTCTGGTATTCAAACAAGAGCCGCTTCCTCAAATGAATGTTTATACGGAGCATTCTAACATCTTCTACTATTCCTACAGGATACTCCGATGCAGAAACTTCACAATCAAACCAAGAAAATGCAGATCAAGTTGAGGGGGAATTACCAACACTAAATCCCTCTTTGAACACTCCCAATCCACCTGTCCAAAATGATCCCAGTGCATCATCTATGGGGGAACCTTCTTTACCCCATACTCACCCTATAATCCAAAAAGACATATCTGACAACAACCAAAATCTATTCCCAACAGAATTACCTGACCAAGAAGAACAATGGGACATAGAAACACCAATCGAAATACCTGAAAAAAATTTCCTAATCAAATGGACCAGGAATCATCCTACAGAACAAATCATAGGAGATCCCAATTCTGGTATTCAAACAAGAGCCGCTACCTCAAATGAACGTTTATACGGAGCATTCTTATCCATGACTGAACCCAAAACCATCCATTCAGCTCTTAAAGATCCAGACTGGGTCAAAGCCATGCAAGAAGAACTAGCTGAATTCGAAAGAAACCAAGTATGGGATCTTGTTCCTACTCCTCCCGATGTTACTGTAGTAGGTTCAAGATGGGTTTTCAGAAACAAAACTGATGATCAAGGCATAGTTTGTCGAAACAAAGCAAGACTTGTCATCAAGGGCTATTCACAACAAGAAGGAATCGTCTAGCATATGCAGCACACAAGAACTTCAAAGTATTCCAAATGGATGTAAAATGTGCATTTTTACATGGAGAGATTGATCGCGATGTGTATATTCAACAACCTCCAGGTTTTGAAGATCCACAGTTCCCAAATCACAGTTTTAAGTTACAAAAAGCAGTTTATGGCTTAAAACAAGCACCTCGAGCCTGGTATTCAACATTGTCAACATTTCTAGAAGAATCAGGATTCAAAAGAGGTTCAATTGATCAAACTCTCTTTCGTAAAATTTTTAATAAACATCTGTTAATCGTTCAAATATATGTCGATGACATTATTTTCGGTTCTACTGATGAATCCTTGAGTATCAAGTTTGCAGATTTGATGAAGAGCAAATTTGAGATGAGCATGATAGGAGAAATGACTACTTTTCTTGGACTTCAAGTCAAACAATCATCAGATGGAATTTTCATCAATCAAGAAAATTATGTCAAAAATCTTCTAACTCGTTTTTCTCTTGACAAATCCAATACAGCTAAAACCCCAATGTCCCTTGGTTACAAATTAGATGCAGACTTAAATGGCAAGCCTGTTGATCAAAAGAAATATCGAGGAATGATAGGATCACTCCTATACCTCACAGCCAGCAGACCCGACATCATGTTTTCTACATGTGTCTGTGCCAGATACCAAGCCAATCCTATGGAATCTCATGCTATAGTTGTAAAAAGAATTTTCAAATATCTTAAAGGGACTCCATCTCTTGGCCTTTGGTATATAGCTAACTCTGATTTTCAGCTTAATGCCTTCACCGACTCCGACTATGGAGGATGCAGACTAGACAGAAAAAGCACATCTGGTTCTTGCCAATTTCTAGGAGGCAGACTGGTAAGTTGGACTTCAAAGAAACAATCATGCGTGTCCACTTCAACCGCAGAAGCTGAATATGTAGCTGCCGCAAGCTGCTGTTCACAAGTCATGTGGATGCAAACTCAATTACGTGACTATGGCTACAAAGTATCACAAATTCCCATATTTTGTGACTCAACCAGCGCAATTGCCATTTCTCACAATCCCGTGCACCATTCCATGACAAAGCACATCGACATTCGATATCATTTCCTCAAAGACAACATTCAGAAAGGTCATATCGAATTGCACTTCATCAACACCGAAGAGCAAATTGCCGATGTATTTACTAAGGCTCTAGACGAAACCAAGTTTCAATACTTCCTAGGCCGTCTAGGAATGTTGAATCCAGATAACATCCATCCCTAATCTCTTACTTTTTGTTTGTACAAAAGAGTGTTTACTTTCTTAAACAAAATTTTCCAAAAACATTCAAATAACCAAAATTTTCCAAAAACATTCAAATAACCAAAATTTCCATAAACATTCAGAAAAACAAATCTTCAAAAATACAATAAAAGACTTGTCATAATAAGCTTTTATAGAACCATGTGATTAACATCTTCTTGACTAAATTTTCAGATACTTATGCTCGATGAATGTTCTCAGTTATATTGATTCTTAATTAAAAGGTTCAAATTTCAAACATTTTTGTTATGTACATTCTCCTATTCCCTTTGAATTTATTTCAATTATAACGATTTTATCTGTAAAGGGACATAAGATCAGGAGATTCAGATGAAAACCAAACCCATGTGAGAAATTGTGCCTCGTCTTTAACTGCTAAGTGGAATTCATTTCTATGAGCAAAGGTGTTTTCATTATGACTTATAGGATTTATACTCTTATACCGTGATGCTAGTCTCATTTTTGCTTAGATATCAAAATGACCAGGGACGATACAATCATTTCCTTATATATTAGACAAACTGTCTATTATATCACCTATCCCTATCCTCAATCAAACCACTTCAAAGAAAAGCTTCATCATCTGGCATAACGAATCTGACAAATGAAGAAACGACAAAGTCATATCCAACAAAAGCTGTCAACAAATCACAATTGGTAACCACATCAGATATCTTTTACACAATGTGCATTCACACAAATCAAGAAAAGATAAAGACAAAGGTGAACACATCACCAAAGAAAAAGAAGATTTACAACAACAATCCATCAAGACAGACATCTCTAAAAAAAACGAACTCTCAAAAGCGTTATCAAAAATAGCTGTCAAAATCAAAGATTTACCGGGATACTGTAGCCTTCATAATTGAATATTCTTAGTTGCAAACTGCACTATGAAAATTTCTAAACCCCTCTACATGTATTTACCGACGGAGAGAGAGTGAACATCAATGGCATGAATGAAGAAACCCTCTGAGTAATGCCGAAACCAGTCTTATGTGATTGATTATCTAATATGAAGACCAAGTGACTAAAGTATATAGGTATAAATCCACGTTAAGCATAAGTCAACACCTTCAAACTGAGAGATATCACTCATCTTTAGTGATTATACACCAGTTCTGCACCCAGAACAAACAAACACCTCAGTCAAGTGTGAGCTATACCTATGAGCGTTCATCTGAATCGACCTATTAAGATCACTTGTCGTCTTTATAAATGCTATAAAATCTTAAGGAATATTATGAAAATACATATACAAAAACCTTTTGATAATCGAACTCGAGACTTTGATTCAGAAACAAATATTCTTGACAAACATTTTTTAAAACATAAGTAAAATCTAGTCACACTCTTTCAAAACAAGTGATATGGTTTTATAAATGTCTTATCCAAATTTCACGAATTTCAATCAAACATTTTCTCCTCATTTCATTAATGATCACATAGGGGGAAATTGTTGAATAATGTTTTTTTTTATGTTTTTATGTGACCATCACTGAAATAAGTCGAAATGTTTTTATTAACAGTTTATTTCGGATTGCATAAATTCGAGATCAACCAAACCGGAGAAAATGACGCTATGTACCAAAGAACAAAAATGTCACCCAGCGACAGCAATCGCTACCCAACAGCTCATGTGTCGCGAAGTGAAGAAAATCAAAACAAAAGGAGAAAAAGGCTGAAACAGTGCAGATCGCGACCCGATCCCAACCCAGATCGCGACCCGATCGTGATGACACACACGTGACACTATGCTGACCAAAGATCGCGAGCCGATGGAAACCCTACGAGATCGCGACCCGATCTTCCTCCCATCGCGACCCGAACCGGATCGCGACACGATCTCCTCACAGATCGCGACCCTACCCACCTACTACACTCCACCGAGTCGGGTAGTGGCCAGCACAAAAGCGGGAACCACTCGAGATCGCGACCCGATCCCATAGAGGATCGCGACCCGATCCCCGCTGGAACAGACTATAAATAGAGACTTCCTCTTGCTGATTTTGTACAACATACACTTATAAATCTCAAGTATACTCACGACCAAACAGCTCAAAATTCTGATATTTTTGCATTTGGCAACGAGGATCAAACCGCAAAACCGCAAGAAACAAAACCTCCACCCGACACCAAACTTCAAACCTCTAAACAACCTCTACCCGACACCAAACTTCAAACCTCTAAACAACCTCTACCCGACACCAAACTTTAAACCTCTAAACAACCTCTACCCGACACCAAAAATCACCAAAACCTCATCCTACCACGAAGAACAAGAAATCGACACATCAAGAAAAACGCTTTCTTCCGCAGCTATCGATAAGTTCTTTTAAAATTATCTGTGTCATTATTGATTTATTTAAACTTTTATAAATCAATTGTACCAAAATCCAATACATCCGAATTGAACCTCGACAACGAAAACACATGTGGACTGTATTTAACCGAGACATTTAACTTCTAACTTCTAACCTTTTTAACTATTGTAAAAACACGTTATCGTTGAAAATGGCGTTTATTACATCTAACATCTAACTCCTAATTTCTAACCTTTTTATTTATTGTAAAAACACGTTATCGTTGATAATGGCGTTTATTACATCTAACCTCTAACTTCTAACTTTTACTTTATTTACCGCTTTCTGTCTATTTAAATACTGTCTAGTTTAGATTTACCGTTTTATTTTATTCCGCAACTCTTATTTATTCCGCATATTATAGATAAAATACATATCTGTCACACGGTAATAGGCTTAAAAACCTTGTTCGTGGAGATCAGTTATCGTATTTTCAACAGGCGCACTGCGCCTAGCGCCAGTGCAGGTCTCCAGACCAGTCGCGAATTGTGCACTGTATTAATACAAGGTTTTTATTAATACAAGGTTTTTAACCCTCAAACCCCACTCAATCAATCATATGAAGAATTAGGGTTCTTAGTTCCAAAAACCCCAAAACTTCAAATTCATCATAAATAACAATCTACTTCCATTATCTTGAATTAAGCCCTTATTAGCATGACTTAATGGAAGTATTACATCATTTTAATCACCCAATCATAACAGTAAATGCAGTTTTTTTTTTGAGTTCTACAAAACTCATCAAGAACACATAAACTAGAACTTGCAAAACTTACCTCCAAAACTTCCAATTCTACCCTTTGAAGCCAAGAATCGAATTCCAAGTTCAAACCTTCAAGAATTCTTCAAATTTCTGGAAAATTCAGTCACAAAACTCTCTCTCGTAAGCCTCTAAAAATCTGCACAAAATGGGAGAAGTTTCCAACTTTGTATACTTTCAGAAATTGCAGTTTAGTCCCTAGAGTTGCATATATTGAACTTTTGCCACAATTTACACAATTTATGACAAAAATCAGATTTTATAACATTTTAAGTCCACAACTCAAAATATTATTACAAGACAAATCCTTTTCTGTCCAAAAGACCAAATTACCCTTCTAAGGTAAAATGACCAATTTACCCTTTTATTATAATTACATAATAAAACAATGCCTTGGAGCTACAAATTCTCCCCTCCTTCAAGAGATTTCGTCCCCGAAATCATGCAAAGAGTTGAGGGTATTTCTCCCTCATTTCACTTTCGGTCTCCCACGTCATGTCGGAACCTCTGTGATGTCGCCAAAGCACTTTGACCATGCTGATCTTCTTGTTTCGCAGCTGTCTTACCTTTCGGTCTAACATGCTTTCGGGTTGTTCTGGATATCTCAACCTGTCATCCACTTCAATTTCAGCAAGAGGTACTTGTTGATACTTGTCAAACAAAGTTTTTCTCAAATGGGACACATGAAATATATCATGTATACCATGAAGTTCATCAGGTAACTCCAATTTATACGCTACGGCTCCAACTCTTTGGGATATACGGAAAGGTCCAATGAAGCGAGGACTCAACTTCCCTTTCTTCCCAAAACGAATTAAGCCTTTCCAAGGTGATACTTTGAGCATTACCATGTCTCCTACTTGGAATTCTATCGGTTTCACCCGTTTGTCTGCGTACTGCTTCTGTCGATTCTGAGCTACCTTCAAGTTTTCTCGAATTTGTTTGATCTTTTCTTCCGTCTGTGCTACAATTTCGGGTCCAGCCAACGGCTTTTCCCCAACTTTAGTCTAGCAAGTCGGAGTACGACACGGTGCTCCATACAATGCCTCATACGGGGCCATCTGAATGCTGGAATGATAGCTATTATTGTACGCGAATTCTACCAAAGGTAAATGATCTTCCCAGCTTCCACCAAAGTCAATTACACAGGTTCTCAGCATATCATCCAAAGTCTGGATAGTTCTTTCACTTTGGCCATCAGTCTGCGGATGGTATGCAGTACTCATGAGTATTTTTGAACCCAATCGCTTTTGAAGACTTTGCCAAAACCCGGAAGTAAATCTGCTGTCTCGATCTGACACGATCGATGCTGGTAATCCATGTCGGCATAACACCTCATCTATGTAGATTTTTGCTAGTTGATCCACCGTGTACTTCTCACTAATCGGTATGAATTGGGCTGATTTTGTCAGTCGATCAACAATCACCTACACCGAATCATGACCTCGCAGTGTCCGCGGCAACTTTGTTACAAAATCCATAGTGATATGGTCCCACTTCTTCTTTGGAACCGGCAATGGTTGTATTTCTCCGTATGGTTTCTGATGGTTTGACTTCACTTGCAGGCACGTCAAACATCTTTCTACATATCTTCCAACATCTCTCTTCATCCAGGCCACCAGTACAGCGGTTTTAGCGTCCGGTACATCTTGGTACTGCCCGGATGAACTGCATACCGGCTATAATGTGCATCTTCTAAAAGCAAGTTCCGCGCCTCTCGTTGTTTTGGGACCCAAACGCGACCTTTAACGGTTTTTAATTTCTGTTCATTTTCTTCTAGATGCTTCAAATATCCAATCATTCGTTCGCTTTTTACATGTTCCGGCTTGCACGCTTCTTCTTGTGCCAAACGGATCAATTTTGGTAACCGACTTGCTACACCCAAACACGCGGATGTAACTTTCAAAGGAGCTTCTTTTCTGCTTAGAGCATCTGCCACCACATTCGCCTTGCCAGGGTGGTACTGAATTTCACAGTCAAAGTCTTTAAGTAGATCCATCCACCTTTGCTGTCTCATGTTAAGCTCCTTTTGATCCAATAGGTACTTCAAAATTTTGTGGTCCGTATAGATGACAAATTTCACACCTTATAGGTAGTGTCTCCACAGCTTCAATGCTAGTATCACCGCAACTAATTCCAGATCATGAACTGGATACTTCTTTTCAGCATCTTTTAATTGGCGGGACGCATAGGCTATCACCCGACCTTTCTGCATTAGCACACATCCAAGGCCGACTCTAGAAGCATCGCTGTAGATCACATATTCTTATCCGCTTTGTGGTAGTGCTAACACCGGTGCTTCACATAAGGCTTGTTTCAACCTTTGGAAAGCTTCTTGCTGTTTTTCCACCCATTCAAATCTTTCGCCTTTCTTGGTCAACTTGGACAACGGGGCAGCTATCGAGGAGAAATTCTCGACAAATCTTCTATAATAGCCTGCCAAACCAAGGAAACTTCGGACCTCTGTTGGACTTCGAGGTGGTTCCCACTTCATCACGGCTTCAACTTTTGCTGGGTCGACTTTCACCCCTTCGGCATTAATTACATGGCCAAGAAATTGAACTTCTCTTAGCCAGAATTCACACTTGGAGAATTTTGCATACAGCTTTTCTCGGCGAAGCAACTCCAACACTTGTCGCAGATGCACTTCATGTTCGGCTTGGCTTCGCGAATACACCAAGATATCATCTATAAATACTATCACCGAGGTATCAAGGTACGGACGACACACCCGGTTCATGAGATCCATGAATACGGCCGGAGCATTGGTTAACCCGAAAGGCATCACCAAAAACTCATAATGACCGTATCGTGTGCGAAAAGCTGTCTTTGGAACGTCAGATTCCCGTATTTTCAACTGATGATAGCCCGATCTCAGGTCAATTTTTGAAAAGTAGGATGCTCCTTGTAGCTGGTCAAACAAGTCATCAATTCGTGGGAGCGGATACTTATATTTCACCTTGATCTTGTTCAATTCCCGATAGTCAATACCAATGCGCATTGACCCATCTTTCTTCTTGACAAACAAAATGGGGGTCCCCAAGGCGATGTACTCGGTCTGATGAAACCCCTGTCTAACAGTTCTTCCAGTTGCTTTCGCAGTTCCACCATCTCTGAAGGTGCTAAACGATATGGAGCTCGGGCAACAGGAGCAGCTCCCGGAATCAGTTCAATCGTGAACTCAACCTGTCGATCTGGTGGCAACCCTGGAAGTTCATCTGGAAACACATCTGGGAATTCGTTTACCACGTTTACATTTGCTACTCCCACTTTGACTGGCTTAGCCACCGCTACATAGGCCAAAAAGGACATCCCTCCTTTACTAATACAGCTTCGGGCTTGAGCAAAGGAGATAACCGGCATTCTCAACCGAGGTCGTTCACCCTGAATCTTTATCCATTCCCCATCCGGCGATAATACTGTGATGTTTTTATTTCTACAGTCCATGTTAGCATAATTCGTTGCTAACCAATCCATCCCCACAATTACACCAAATTCATTGGTAGTCATCAGTTTCAAATCTATAAGGAAAGTGGTCCCGTAGATTTTAAGCTGACAACCTTCCAGGTGTTCAGAAACCCAAACATATCTACCATCCGCTATAGCCACTTCCAAGCTTTCATCCATAGGAGTTAATGGTACATTCAGGCGGGACAACAAAGACTCTGATACAAAACAGTGTGTAGCCCCTGGATCAAATATAACATATACAGGTATGGAATCAAGAGTGAAGATACCTGTCACCACATCTGTCTTCTCACGGGCTTCCTCCACAGTCATCTGGAAAGCTCGCGAGGCCACTGGTCGTCCCATGTTCTTCGGCTCTTCTTTCTTTCCCACTTGATCATCTCTGGGTCTTTCACTGAATACTCCAGATTTCAGTTGGGGACAGTTCGGACGAATGTGATCTGTAGCTCCACATTGGTAACATCTCCGCTCCGCCCGACACTCTCGTGTAGAATGACCAATTTTTTCACAATTTCGGCAGCTAACGGACCCAGTATCACTGCGACAGCTGCCCGTGTGCCTTTTTCTGCATTTTTCACACCACTTTCCCTCGTCTTTCTGGCCTTTACCCTTAGACCTGGTTTGTTGCGACTTTTTCTGAGGCGTCCAACCTTGGTCTTCCGCCTTTCGTTTAGTTTCCATGGCTTTCTTTTCATCTTCCTGTCGCTTCAATTCGGTCTCCCTTTCTGTGGCTCGATCCACCACTTGTCGAAAAGTAGGTAGTTTCAGTGGTTGCACAATTTCTCTGATTCGGGTCGTCAACCCCCGGACATACATATCAATCTTCCTCTTTTCGGTACTGACATGGTGTTCCGCAAATCTTGCTTTCTCCAGAAAGCTAAGAGTGTATTCTTGAACAGATCGGGAACCCTGTTCCATGTGCAGGAATTCATCCTCCAGTTTCTTTATAGCTACCTCGGAACAATACTCTTCATTGAATTTAATCTTGAATTGTTCCCAAGACACAGATTGGGTTGGATCAAGATTCAGAGACTTGTAGTAAATTTGCCACCAATGTAGTGCACTGCTCGTGAGTTGATTTGTGGCAAATTCTACCTTGTCATCATCTGCACATTTGCTGACTCGAAACACCTTCTCAATATGCATAATCCATTCCATAGCTTGGACCGGATTATCTGTCCCCGAGAATTCCTTTGGTTTACAACCAAGGAAGGCTTTGTAAGTACACCCAACTTTCTTTGTCGAAGCTTCCCCACCTTGAGTTTCTTTTACTGCCCGGGCACGACTTTCTCCCTGGCTTTCATCTTCCGGCTGCCTGTCATGAATACTTTTTGCAGCCTCTTCACTAGGATTAGGATTGGCACTCGGGTTAGGATTGCCATTCGGGTTGGGGTTATTCGTTAACGTAGGCATCATTTTCCTAACCACTTCTTCCACTATTGCCCGAATATCAGGTGGATTTTCTCCCATCGGTTCCCTTGCTGGTGCTCTTGCACTTCGTCCCACAGAGCCGCGTGAATGGGCTGGTCCACCTCTTGAGGTTCCACGCGAATTTGCACCAGTGGGATTACTCCTTGTATTTCTCATACTTCAAAATTTCAGCAAACCGTTAGATTACGTATATAATAACAAACTTATATATATCTAACAGTCCATTTGTCTGTTTTTCTCTCAAGGTTTAAGTCCAGGAATCTAATCTAAGACACCTAGTTCACTTAAACCACGGCTCTGATACCAACTTGTAACACCCGACTTATTAACAAAAACACCCCAATTTTTTTTTTATTTTTTTCAAACAAAATATTTTACAATCAAAACCATAAGTATGGGGTATTAGTTAACATAATACGAGTACAAGTGTATCACGAAGTACAATACATAAATATTATACATTCTTCAAGCCGGGATGTCACTTCAAATCCTAAGTCCTCAGTCACGGACTTTATCTTTTCCCTTGGTTGGATCACGCTCACCTGCAGGGACATATTAAATAAACTGTGAGCTATAAAGCCCAATGAGTAATCAAATCAAATACAACATGTATAAGAACAAAATTCTTTCTACAAATCAAATATGCATTATCATGTAACACACATTCATATATGTCTCACAGGATTATCCCGCTTTTGCATAGACTCACGTCTCCGTTCTTGTCATCTTAATAACTCACGGCTTATCCGGTATTGCCTTATATAGGTTGACTCACAGCTCCGTTCTTGTCTATCGTAGACTCACGACTTATCTGGTATTGTCATATCATTAATATTTGTTGACTTACAGCTCCGTTCTTGTCTATCATAGACTCACGGCTTATCTGGTATTGTCATATTGTTTATCTATTTATTATTGACTCACAGCTCCGTTCTTGTCTATAACAGACTCACGGCTTATCTGGTATTGTCATATTGTCCCATCATGAAATCTGTAAATTTCGTCCCCAAAAACTAATTCCATCTGCAGCTGCTCATTCCATATTTATCACATCGGATACGAGTGAGATTACTCACCTGAATGCTTGCTACTGCTAGCTTTCGTTGCTTCTTGCCTTCCAATGTAATCCGTAAGACTTTGTCCCGTACCTATAACATCAATCATTTTTACAATGATTATAGGTTAACAGCCATTCTAATTGACTCTAATGCATAAGAGTTCAATATAGTATCAATACAATGTCTAGATAATAAACTTTCCGTTTACTATCTTTTTATGAATTTAACTATTCACCGAGGCATTCGTATTTATCTACAGTGCCCCCGAGGAATCGAAAACTCAATTTAAAAATTTTCCCATACTTTTCAAACCATTAGGGACTTATGGTTCAAATTTGAGGTAAATTGGACAAGTCAAACAAAAGTTAGCGTTTCTGATCCCCTGTCCCAGGGGCGCACTACGCCTGGAAGTAGGGCGCACTGCGCCTAGCGCCAGTGCAGGTCTCCAGACCAGTCGCGAATTGTGCACTGTAGCTTGCAGTTTTGATATTTAAGTCCTTAATGCTGTTCTTAATCGTTTGGGGTTTATTCCTAGGCTAAAACCTTCTATTAATACAAGGTTTTTAACCCTCAAAACCCACTCAATCAATCATATGAAGAATTAGGGTTCTTAGTTCCAAAAACCCCAAAACTTCAAATTCATCATAAATAACAATCTACTTCCATTATCTTGAATTAAGCCCTTATTAGCATGACTTAATGGAAGTATTACATCATTTTAATCACCCAATCATAACTGTAAATGCAGTTTTTTTTTGAGTTCTACAAAACTCATCAAGAACACATAAACTAGAACTTGGAAAACTTACCTCCAAAACTTCCAATTCTACCCTTTGAAGCCAAGAATCGAATTCCAAGTTCAAACCTTCAAGAATTCTTCAAATTTCTGGAAAATTCAGTCACAAAACTCTCTCCCGTAAGCCTCTAAAAATCTGCACAAAATGGGAGAAGTTTCCAACTTTTTATACTTCCAGAAATTGCAGTTTAGTCCCTAGAGTTGCATATATTTAACTTTTGTCACAATTTACACAATTTATGACAAAAATCAGATTTTATAACATTTTTAGTCCACAACTCAAAATATTATTACAAGACAAATCCTTTTCTGTCCAAAAGACCAAATTACCCTTCTAAGGTAAAATGACCAATTTACCGTTTTTATTATAATTACATAATAAAACAATGCCTTGGCGTTACATTGATGAATCGAGTTTGTAGACCCATGCTTGATAAATCAGTGATAGTATTCATTGATGATATCCTAATATACTCTAAGACTTGAGAAGAGCACGAGAACCATCTGCGTGAAATATTAGAAGTATTAAGACGAGAAAAGTTGTATGCCAAATTCTCTAAATGTGAATTCTGGTTACGAGAAGTTCAATTCCTTGGACATGTTGTTAATCAGAAAGGAATATTAGTCTATCCAGCCAAGATTGAAGCTGTGATGAAGTGGGAAGTTTCGAAAACCCCCATAGAGATTAGAAGTTTTCTGGGTTTAGCTGGTTACTTCCGTCGATTCATCCAAGACTTCTCTAAGATCGCGGTACCATTAACTCAGCTAACCAAGAAGAATGCTTCATTCAAATGGGGCAAGGATCAACAGAAGGCATTTGAAATTCTAAGGAAGAAGTTGTGTGAGGCTCTAATTCTAACGTTACCAGAAGGAGTCGAAGACATGACAGTATACTGTGATGCGTCACTTCACGGAATGGGAGTGGTCTTGATGTAGAGAGGAAAAGTCATCGCTTATGCCTCAAGACAGTTAAAACCACACGAGACCAGATATCTGACGCATGATTTGGACTCGGAGCAGTTGTCTTCGCTCTGAAGATATGGAGACATTACCTGTATGGAGTTAAGTGCACAATTTATACGGATCATAAGAGTTTGAACTATCTTATGGATCAGCAAGATCTGAACATGAGGCAGCGAAGGTGGTTGGATATACTGAAAGATTATGACTGCAAGATACTTTACCATCCTAGTAAGGCAAATGTCATAGCAGATGTTCTTAGTCGAAAGAAGATGTGTATGCCCCTTCGAATCACTTGACTAAGAATGATCATTACTACGTCATTACTAGACATGATTAGACAGTCACAGAAGGAAGCAATTAAACCTGAGAATCAGAATAAGGAACGTATAAAAGGACAAGTTCCTCAACTAGTGAAAGATAGTCGAGGACTATTGACTCGACATAATCGGATTTGGATGCCGGCGAATGGTGGAATTGGACAAATACTCTTGGATAAGGCACATAAATCAAAATTTTCTATTCATCCAGGTGCTACCAAGATGTATAGAGATCTACGAGAAGATTATTGGTGGCCAGGAATGAAAACATGTCGAAAGGTTAACGCTGAACATGTCGAAAGGTTAACGCTGAACATCAAAAGCCTCATGGTAAACTTCAGCCTTTAGAGATTCCAGAATGGAAGTGGGAGCATATCACCATAGATTTTATCACTAAGTATCAAAGACTCCTCGAAACGTAGACACTATTTGGGTTATCGTGGATCGGTTAACTAAGAGTGGTCATTTCATACCGATTCAAGAAACATCTACGACACAGAAGCTGGCCAGCATCTTTATTAAAGAGGTGATTTCACGTCATGGAATGCCTATTTCAATAGTATCTGATCGAGATGTTCGATTTACTTCCCGATTTTGGGGGAAATTTCAGGAGGAGTTAGGCAGTCGACTCCATTTTAGTACTGCATATCACCCTCAGACAGACGGTCAAAGTGAGAGGACAATTCAGACATTGGAAGATATGTTGCAGGCATGTGTTATGGACTTTGGAGGAAGCTAGGATACATATCTGCCATTGGCTGAATTCTCTTACAACAACAATTATCACGCAAGTATTGGCAGGCCTCCCTTTTAGATGCTCTACGGGAGGAAATGCAGAACACCAGTATGTTGGGGTGAAGTTGGTCAGCGTGTGTTGGGAAGCACTGAAGTTGTGCTTAAAATGTCTGAACTTATCCAGAAGGTTCGAGAAAGGTTACAAACTGCCCAGAGTCAACAAAAGAGTTATGCGGATAAACGTCGTACAGATTTGGAGTTCCAAGTTGGGGACTTTGTTCTTCTGAAGGTATCACCATGGAAGGGTATTATTCGATTTTGAAAGAGAGGCAAGTTGGGTCCTAGATATGTTGGACCCTATAAGATCATTGAATGTGTGGGCAATGTAGCCTACCATTTGGAATTGCCCGAACAACTCAGTCGGATCCATAACACTTTCCATGTATCGTAACTCAGGAAATGTATAACCGATGAAACTGCTGTCGTGCCTATAGAAGAAATTCAGGTGGATGAGCGTCTGAACTATGTGGAGCGTCCTATAGCTATCTTAGAAAGAAAGACAAAATCCTTGCGTAATAAGGTGGTGGTACTGGTGAAGGTACAATGGAAACATCAGAAAGGCTCTGAATGCACATGGAACCCCGAGAGGGAAATGCGAGAACATTACCCCGAGTTATTTGAGAATGCAAATTTCGAGGACGAAATTCAGAGAAGTGGGGGAGACTTGTAAGACATGTATTCCATTTATTGTATTTAGTTATAATAGTTTGTGAATTCTATGATTTTTGGTAGTCATAAAGCTAAGAAAAACATTAGTTACAATTTCATATGAAAATCAGTATTTTGTGCCGTTTTTAGAAATATCATAATTAATTTTAGGAAAATCGGTTGGACCTCAAACCAGTGCATAAAATTTACAAATTGAGTCCAGTACAATTCTTAAAAATAATATTAAGCTTGTAAATGATATTATCTATGGTGAAAAATGCAATCTTCACTGATTAGTTCGAAATTGACAGATTAGATAGTCTGTTTTCAAAAATTCATAATAAATCATAGAAAAATCGTATAAATACATACAATACGTCCCTGAAAAGGTATTGAGATGAATTGTAAGAATATCATATAAAAATCCCGAATTTAATGGATTTAAGATCAGTTAAATCAGCTTTCAACAGACTGCTACTAGAATGCCTTAAAATTCAACAATATATATTAATAAACTCTTTTGTCAAAAATGGCATTCAATTGTTAATTCAAGAATTCAAGTATAAATACCCCCCAAAAAATCTCATAAACCACACAAACAAATCTCAATCCAATATATAGAGGTTTCTAAGCACTAGAGTGTAAGCAAGTGAGCGGAAGGAAGCTCAAAAGCCTAACGAATGAGTTATAAATCCCGACGACTGATCATAAGGTAACTACAAACCTTTCTATAGCTTAATTAGGTATTGTAAAATATTTTTTTTGTTAAGAAGTAGAATATTTAATAAGTATAACATATGTTATATTATACTCGTTTCCAACAATAGTAAACAAAAAACCTTAAAAACATCGTTATTATAACAATTCGTAATTCCGAAAATAATACCGATTGATTTACTTACGAGGACGGTGACTAGGCCGATTACTTGGGATCTGGTTGTTGGATTTTCCGAAAGGCTAAAATGCTGAAGGATCCTGCCACCCCATCTAATCCTCTACCTGACCGTTCTTTACTTGATAAATCATAGAGTATCATATTGGAATTATTGAAATGTTTAATGATGCGACTATAATATAGTTAATGATTAAGAAATGATAGATTTCTTATTATGTTAACAGTTAAAGTTGACAGAAAATACAAAGCCGAGAGAGATAAACGATATAGTCAACTATAATCAGGTGAGTCTTCTCACTATACTACAGGTGACATTGCATGCGTAGGAAGGAAGATAGGTTAGACTAAGGTAGTCTTACCTATTATAATAATTGTATGAATTATTGCTATGATAATGATTGTTTGTGGACGGAACGGGAACAGCCCGCGAGCCAATAGGCAGAACGGGAATAGCCTGCGAGTCATTAGACAGAACGGGAAAAGCCTGCGAGCAATAAGACGGAATGGGAACTACCCGTGAGTCTTCAGGCGGAACGGGGATAGCTCGCGAGTCTCACAGACATATGAATGGTTATTATGTGGTGTATGGTTATTATGTGGTGTATGTTATGTGATGGATCGTATGATATTTTGAGGAACTCACTAAGCTTTGTGCTTAACCCGTTGATATTTAACATTTTCAGATAATGGCATAGACAGAGGGAAGGCTCCAACCTGACGCAGCGCATTCCACTACTTTCAAGACTTCTGCTACTTTATAAATAACGTTTGTGAAGAATAAAAGACATGAGTTCTATATGTATTTTGCTAAAATCTATACTATGACTGATTTCTTTGTTTGTAAAATTCTCATTTATAAATCAATATTCGGTTTTCAAAAAGAAAATTTTGGCTTGAAAATTTGGGGTGTTACAAAACGGACTAGGTTATTAACCCAATTGAAAATTTAAACAAGCAAAAAAGATCAACATAACAAAAAATATTCAAAGTTGTACAACAAATTTCACAAATAAAAAAAATCAACCCAAAACCAAAATCAAACTACAGACCAATGAAACAATATCTTTCGTATATTTAACAACTAAAATAAGTCGAGTCTGATAAACATATAAGCACAAAGCTTTACTCGTTTTACTATAAGTTTTTAATTATAATATCACATTGCTAATTTTACATTTGTTTATCCATATTAGTAATGTACATACAAATTATTAATAGTTTCATACTTATATTTCGTTCGGATAATAACAAAATTTAAATAGTGTTTGTTTATAACTTGTATCTTACCATAACTTCACATGATGAACTTCATTAATCATTCACAACTTTATTGAGACCCGTCGAAGATCTGAAACCGAAAACTCATTGTGCACCCTACTATACTTCCTCTATTTATCCATGGAGGATCACTTGACGACCACAAGAACAACATTGAACATATAGATATGATTTAAGTACATTGACATACATAGGTAACAAACTATCTAAAGTGTTTCAAAAAAAAAAAAAAAAAAAAAACTATTGAACTATAAGTAACGTTAGAAGGTAACAAACTTTTGTTTTCCATAATTAAAAACATGTGTTATTTGACTTGTTTGTTAATAGTAAATGAGAACGTTAGGAAAAATAGCATCAGTACTTTTGACGTAATATCAATACTAAATATTATTAATGTTAATATTATTTTAAATTTATTACGAAAATAATAAGAGTTTTCCTATTTTTTGTTCATTACTAATTCGTTATTTAACATTTAACAGATAAAACGACTTGTTTGACATTAAATAATATATTTTTATCAAACAATAGTGTATTGCAATGTATATAGAATTATAAATATCAATGTATTGTGATTAACAACAAATTATATTAATCAAACAAACATACTCAATGCTAGATAATTAACCGTGTATTAAATATTAAATACCAAATTCTATATAATGCACTTTCTCAATAGTATTGAAACTAAAAATACATCAAAATATAATATTTAAACTAAAATTAAAGTGATATAACATTATCAATGGAATAATTAGTTAGTAGGTTGTGTAAAGGAGTAGGTGTATATACTTGGTCTGGACATTGTGGTGTATGAGGCATACCATAGAATGGCGTTTCTTGGTATCTGTGTTCGTCATCCGACCACTCACTTTCTACATCACTTTTCTCCAGGTGTGATATGCCAATAGTAAAATCTAGCAACTCCCCATACACAACTAAGTTAATCGACCGACGGAAGTACTTGTTTGTAATATATGTTATCGTCGTTACAACCATGCGTATCATCATTGCCACCATGCATATCTTCGTTGGGACATATACGGACATCATCATCGCCACCATACCTATAAGTTTCTAGATCAACATAAAAGATGGATTTAGCCTTCCGTGGTTGTGAGATATTGACACCTGCCCGATTATTGCTACCTCTTTCGCTGGATCGATTTTTAGTGGACCCTTTTCCTCTACCAGTAGATCGTCCATCAGCAGACCCTTTATTGCTACATCAGTTTCTCCCGACAACATATTGGTTTGGTGAATTGTATTGTTTATTGAGGGTTTCTACCACCGGATTATTATCTACTAGATATAAATGCACAATAGACGACACTTTCTCAATTACCTTCTTTAAATTCTTTAGGTCAATTTCATCGACAAGCTCTATAACATACTCTTGTACTAGGTGTTGGAAAGGCAACCCAACATTAGGTCTACCCTCCATACCCGTCTTCATCTTAACCAAATACAATAAATCTAATAAATTTATATCTATAAGAAACTCTACGCCATATTTTTTTAACAAACAACCTAACATAATGAAGTTTTTCATTCACCGATATCAAATAACCACCCACACAAGTCACAACAAAATATTTATCTGAACAATTAGAACTCATTGTTTTTCTCAGATAAAATATATCAAAGCAAGACATTTGATTAGAATTTTTTAGCATTTTTGTTTCTTATAAAATAATCAGTGAATACATTGTACTGAAATCTGAATTTCGCAATACGATATTCTGATTTTCGCAGTCAACATACACTTTTTCTCAGTACGATTTTCTAAAAAAATACATGTTTTTGTCAGATTAGTCTAAGGGATTTTTGCATGTGAACTAGTGGTTTTCACAGGTAATACCTAAATCCTAAACCCTTTAAACTATTTACTATTTCACAGCCTATTGGACTTTTTCGCAATCCATAGGACTTTTTCGCAGGGGCAATGAATTTAAACAGGTCAAACCCTATGAAATTCATGGCTATTTTGCCAACTCGTTTTTTTTTTCTATTTTTTGAAAATCCCCTTACAGATTAACTCTTTTTTTGGAACGACGAATCTATCTTACTCTTACTCCTAAACTATTCCTGAATCCATCTATGTCTCTTGTAAGACTTTAACCATCAACCTCAACGAGGAAGAACGACGCCTTACCAGTTGACCAAGAGGCCACTGGCCCCCTTAAAGATTAACTTAATTTTGTCTTTTTCTTTCATAATAAATTTTTGAAATATAATAATTCAATAGAAAATTGTATTTTCAATAATTTGGCGAAAGTTATTATTTTATGTAAACTTGGGAATCTACGTGTGAATTATACTAAATTTTTGAAATATAATAATTCACTAGAAAATTGTATCTTCATGAATTTGGCGAAAGTTATTGTTTGTTGTAAAATGATTTCATTTAACAATAGCAATAAAACTCAATACTAACATAATTTGAATGTCCACAAGTTAATCTTTTACGATTCCTAAAATATATGATTTTGGTCCATTAAAACCATGTTTGAAACTTTATTTTCCATGTACAAATATGTAGTTGGGGTAATTAAACCCATTTTGAAATTCAAATTTAAAGTTCACATGAGTATTCTAATGGTGTAAACAAGCCGAGCCGAGCTCGAGCACAGTTAAGCTCGGACTCGGCCCGTTTAAATCCATAGAGTTCAAGCTCGAGCTTGGCTCGTTAAAATTCACGGAGTTCGAGCTCGGCTTCTTTAAAATTTACAAGGCTCGAACTCGGCTCGTTTAATATTTATTAACAAATAAATTAATATATAAAATAAAAAAATAAAAGATTCATTATATAAAAATATACAAGCTCGTTAGCTTAAATCGAGCTCGATAGTGAGGCTTGAGTTCGAGCTCGTTTAATAAACATACCTGAAAACTAGGCTCGAGCTCGTTTAACTCGAATTCGAGTCGAGCTTTTAACTAGTCGATCTCGAGTAGCTCGGCTCATTTACACCCTATTTAAGACCATGTTTGTAAACATATGTTTAGAAGATTTCTCATATTCATTAAAATTCCAATTTCATACAAAGTATCTCCGTTTAAAAATGAGTCGACACACTCCCGATCAATTGGCTTCACACAACATGTATCCGAATTCTGGATTCACGCAAATTGCATTCAAATCACTTATGTGTATTCAAAGATGAACATGTTCCCAAATACTGGATTATGTGTATTCAAAGATGAATAATAAATTTGAATACTGATATTTCGATACTATCCTTGCCTTTTCGAACGTCATCATTTGGTTAAAAAAAAAAAAAAAAAAAAAAAAAACCAATTTGGAACTTGCATCATAATTGTTTTCTCTATAGCATTTCATCGACCAGACAGTAGACTACACAAAGCTAGCAATGGTGGTTCTCTTCAAACTTAATTTCATTTTATCCATGTTATACAAGAAGCAAAGGTACCTCTTCCTTTGTTGTCTTTTAACTCACTATCAAATTGATTCGAGTGTATATAACATTCTCATTAATTTTGCTAAAATTTTCAACTTGCAAAAATAATACCTGTAATGACAAAGATCAAAATCAAATACTACAAGTGAGTTCTTATGCGGTCGAATCAAATATCCTTAAAATTAAACAATTCTAGAGTTATTTGATTACGCAGAACAAGATGTGAAATAGTAGCCTATTGGAAACATTATGTCGTATGCACAATTAGAAAAACCGTATTACGAATTTCCAAATCATGCAGTTCACTTTGCTTGAATCGGATCTTTATAAACAATATAAGTGGAAATTTTATTCAAGAGATTAAAAGAAACCTATCGGTGAAAGATTACCGATAAAAGTATGAAGAGAGACTTACAGCGACCATTGATTCTTCATTTGATTTAATATAACCCTAATCCCAATGATATCCAACCAAATTAGGGATATATTTAGAAAAATTCTTATATTTTAACCATATATTCAGATAAGTCCTAACTCTTATTTTTTTTTTTTTAAATTAAGTTTCAGTTAAGTCCTAACTCTTATTTTTTTTTTAAATTAAGTTTAACATTTTGTTAAACGTATATAATTTTGCATAGTAGCTGGTTATGCCGTTTTTATTTTTTACAACTGATGATATATTAGGGTGAAAATATAATGGTCAGAATATAATGACAAATTTGAATAAAAACTGAAAACTTAACTCTAAATTGTTAAAATTGTCATATGTAAGAACTTTAATGAATATTTATTTTTATATATAGCAAAAATTGTAAACATTTAACAAAATGTTAGACTTAATTAAATGAAAAACAATTAAAGTTTAATAGAATACATGATCAAAATATAAAAACTTTCCTAAATATATATCTCGCAAAAGTATTCTTGTATTTTGTCGATCACAAGGGTTTTTTCAATGGTGGTTGTTCCATGTTCCAGACATACATAAAATTGTATATTATTGCATATGAAATTTCTTTAAATATTATAAAAATATAGAAAGTTTAATGTTCTAGTAAATTATTATTATACAAAATACGAAAAAAGGCAAACCATTTTTATGGGGTGAATAGAAACAATGGTTGTTGACCAAATGGTTTCTTTGTTGTATGGTTGATATTTCAATGGTAGTGTAGCGACAAGCTTGAATTATCAACCTTCTAGTAATCTAGTTTAACCTCATGATGGTTAAATGTAAAAAATAACATTTTGTCACTACTTCTCATTATTGGTCTTTTTGTGACATCCTAATCCCAAAATAGGCATACCCATATATTTCATCTCAAAAATAAAAATAAAAAGCTTTAACATGGTTAAATCTATAAAAATAACCATTTTACCTTTACTTTTCATCATTGCAGCCTTTATCCTTTTATTCAGGAAAATTTAATGCAAAAATATTAAAACACAAAAAAAAAAAAAAATCCAAATCAACAACTAATTAGTTGCAATTGCCCCTCGGTCCCACATAATTCACCATGTTGATCACACGTAATGACACAAGCAAACTGTGAATATTGGTGCAACTAATTTTTTTTTTAACAGCTAAATTTTATTAAGAGCAACTAGCAAAAACTACCACAGAAAAAAACAATTACATCACAATTAAGGAAGGATTTAAATGCCACAAGTTCCAATCTATTTTTTTCTTCGACCGACTATCACACCAAATGAACGATTGAGCAACAATATCATCAAATATAACACTCTTTTTAGGAAGTGTTTTTCCAAAGATTGTATCGTTCCTAAATCTCCAGATGTACCACCACGCCACATAAAGCACTCCTTCCAGAACTTCTTTAGTAAACTTTTGTAATCTCAAATCTTGAAGCCAAGTCCTCCAATTCGCTAAAGACCAATCGATTGGTAAAACTAAATCCCACCATTTTCCAATTTTAGAAAAAATCTCTTGAGCAAAACTACACTCGAAAAAAAGATGACCAATGTCTTCAGCTTTAACTCCACAAACCGAACATAAGATAGACTCCAAGTCTATGCCTCTTGTAGACATGTTCCATCTCGTAGGTAAGCCATTCAACATCATCTTCCAAGCAAACACATTGATTTTTATAGGAATCATCTTGATCCACCTTGTAGGCACTCCCGTACCACCATTGATCACGTCATCAATACATCGTCTAGTGGAACTAACCGAGAAAGAACCATCTGTCACCAAATCCCAAAGCCAAATGTCTCGATTATTTGAAATATAAACGTCTTTCATAATTCTATCCAACTCCCCCTTTTGCTCTTCCTCCATACCCCCCATCGGCGAGCGTCTAAAAGAATCACCCCACCAACCCGTGCATTTAGAAGCCACTGTGGCATGCATTTAGAATATTGGTGCAACTAATTGGTGAAATTTTCTACTACAAACTTTTTCATCATAGTCCCGCTACCAATTTCCACTAAATTAAGGAAAAAGGGAAGCAAGTATTAAAATTGGTAACTTATACAAAAGTATAATGTGAACTTATTTAAACAAAATACGTCCTATCTCCTTAGTTTTTCCCTTCATCATTGTAGTTTGGTTCACCACCTTTCACAAGATTCTTACATGTAGAAGTAAAGAATCTAAGGAACATAAGTGTGAGGACAAAGCTTGAAAAAAGAGATAGTAAAAGTGTTTCAGAATTTATATCTTTTAAACATAAAACTTCAACCTGCCGCCTCAAAATTTTATAAAATTAAATAAAAAAGTTTGTTTAAGTACTAGTACTTATCATTCCATCTTTCATTCGTTGATTAATTGCTCGCATTTATCATACATGGTCCCTAAAACCTCTTTATTTAGTGTCATTTTTCTATAAATAAAGAGATGTTCTTTGATAACTTTGGGTAAATTCCTCTCTTTTCTCCTATCTGATATTTTTTATTTACTTTCATGTCGTATATACTACGTTTTTTTATTTTCTTGAATTAATAAATATGGAGGCTAATACTAAAAACAGTACAACACTTTTTCAGATTTAGTCCATATATATAGGTGTAAATTCACTTCTAAAAAGATATCGTTGACCCAAATATAGTATAACAAAACTGAGAAATTGGAATTTTTTTTTTGCCCAGTTAGGAAAAAACGAAAGAAAAATAAATAGGGTATCAGGTCAAGAACATGAAAGAAAAAAATGTCCATCCGATAATTGACAAACCTAAGATGGGGGGTTAGTTCCCTCTTATCCCATTGAACCAACGCACCACGTCAGTTTTTTTTATCCTCTTACTTCTATCTTTTCCTATCTTTCACCATCTTTTACCTATGAAAGCAGTACCCACTGAACCCACCGAACCCACAATGACCCATCATATTTTTTATTTTTAAAATTAATTTATTAATTAAAGAAATTCATATAACATTTAGTTTAATAATTCAAATAAAATAAATACGCATTAAATCAAATTAAAAAGTCAAATAACATTTAATTAAAAAAAACACACCATTATAAAAAAAACAACCTAAATACGGGAAATTAAATCCTAAATACGAGAAATTAAATCCTAAATTATTGGTAAACCTAAATACTATAAACTAAAAAAAACTGAGGTGTCTCTTTCATAACATTTCACACTTCTATGTGCGTAAACTCTCTGTTGTGTGTCACCAGATACTGTTGTAGGGCTTGTTCCACGACCTGATTGTCGGTTGTCCCGTCTGGTCAGTTGAAAGATAAGTTTACGTAAGTTTGGTTAAATTGTACCAATTTTCTTTTCAAATCTTTCCATTTAGCGTTAAGCATATGACTACTCTGATAATGAACCGTGCCCAAATTTGTGTGAAACTCTTCCTCCACACGAAACCAGAATGAGCGGAAGGATGTCGTATCCGTTTCTTCGGTGATGGCGACTCAGACTTTTGTCAAAGTCACCTCTTCTCTTCTAGTCCATGCGGGAAGCCTCCTATTTCCGTTGCCTGCAATTTTTTACAAAACTAGAGAGAAATTTTAGAGAGAAACTAGAGAATGTTGTGAAAGGTTGAGATAATGATATGATTTTTAAATGTGTAGAGGGGGTATTTATAGGAGTGGGTAAAAATTTATTAATTTTCTATTAAAACTTTTTTTTTACAAATGGTGCAAGATGGTCCAGATTCACCAAGTCCCACACGAACCCGCTAGAGCCGAACCCACTCGGTACCGTGACCACGGGGCGGCGGTACTAGCGGTACCGCCCATGCCCAGCCTCCATCCCACATCAACCCGCTCGTTGCTCCGTGTACCCTAATCCCAAAATAACCCAAATTACAAAAAAGTTGAATTGTCCAAAAAGAACATACGTGAAGAGGCATATTAAGAGCCGTAAGCAAACATAATTTGAATTCCATATTTGAGGAGTTCACTAGAAGAGTCAAGATGGTCGCTTATAAGACCATGTTGTTTAAAATTTTCAATGCTTTTTTCTAGAAACCCTCTAAAAATCTTGACTTAAATGTGCTTTTAGAATTTAATAGATATAGACTTTGAAGCACATACCTTGAATTTCAGACATTTATAAATTATAATCATTATTTGCGGGGTCTCTGATGTGTTTACTATCACAAAATTCAACACCAAACCCCTTGAATTGAAATTTGCACGCAATCATAATTTAGGAATCAAAAAACATGTTAGTAACAGAACCTTTTTTCTTACTTACCTCAAAGTGGAATCAGTTTTGTTAAAACCAAAATACATCAAGAAAAGAGGGATAACATTATTAAAACCAAAGGCAACGTTCAAATAAGATAGAAACTGGAGCAATAAAATATTAAAACAAACACCATGGTGTGCACAACATTTTTCTTAGAAATTTGTACCAAGATGAACACTTGATTTATATATTAACCCTTAATTCTTGTTGACTGCGTCTCGAAAGAAATTAAACACAATTTTCCTTAGGTTTCGGGAATAGCTAAATTGGGTGTCTGAAAGAATATTCTTCACCACAAGCAAGTTTGAAGATGAGATGGATTAACATACCAATATAGGTTTTCTTAATCACTGTTATGTTTATCAGCGTTCTTGCAGTCGCCACAAAATTCGGTGATTTGAGTTTTGAAAACAGAAATTACTTCGATAAGAACAATGAAATCGACTCACCTGGATCGTCTTTCTAGAGACTGAAAAATGAAGAGAAAGAGAGACAGCGATCGTTTTGGAGAATTTGAAAATAAATTATGCAAATAGGAGCATGAGGTCGCAGTTGCACAGACAATTTCAAATTATTAAACAGGGAAATAGTTTGGTTGCGTCCTACTGTATTTTTCTTGATTATGCATCATCTCACAGAGGTTATCTTTACTAAGATTAGGGCCGCTACTAAAGGGCGAGGTGTGCAACTGTATAGGACCCGTGTCGTCTAAAGGCCTGAAAAAAATTATGTTTAGTATATTAGTGAGGAAAAATCCGTGAGTAATCCGTCGGTAAAAGCTATTTACGATGGATTAATGACAAAATATTACATTACCAAAAAACTCATGTCAAATGACTTATCCGGTGTTAATTCTTTGCAAAAATCCATCGATAATACCTCGTAAAATTTCATTACTAATCCCTCACAGATTACGTTGCTAAAAGAAAATATATTTAAAGCACTATTTAACTATTTGCTCAGGATCTTCAAAATCAACAGACGATAGCCTTCTCTATGGCTTCACTAGGTTTTTTTTAGAACGGCGACACTTTTATTAAAACAAAGCAAGCGGGAAGCTTGCAAAAACAACAAAGTACAAGAAGTGAAAATCGAGTACAGAAACCAGAAATGCTAAAGGCTAAAAGCAAGAAACAGGGGCAAAACCGTCCAATTGAGGACAACCAGCCTTAGGAGACTGCATAAACATTATGAAGAATCAGAAATCATGAAATTCCATGTAGACACCAGAAATCCATCTGCAACTCAATTAACGCACTAGTTCAAACCAGGATTTAATAATTTTTTTGCATAAAAGCTCAGCACCGAATTCCATTGAAGAACTCAAGAAACGACAACCACCTAAGTACCCGAAATATACAATCCAGCACCAGGAAGATTTTCAGAACTCCTGCATTTGATCTGTGTTCACCGACCCATCTCCTTACATAGAGCAGTTTTGATGAACGTATGATGAAGCAGCAACTCTGTGTCTCCTTCGATCATTAACCATGGAATGCCCTTGTTCGCTTCCTCTTAGTATACATCATGGGTTAAAATGTAAGCTTTTCATGAGAAACCTCTGATCACCAATGATACTTCCTTTGTCTAAATGACCGCGATCCACATATGAATGGCATGACTAGAACTTCTGTCCAAAGGTAAAATCCCAAGTTCCTCCTTGAATTGATTCATATAACTACTTGTTCAGCAATTCACGGCTTCTAGGGGATATTTCCTGCGAAAATAATTAGAAAACACACACACACACATCAATTGAAACACACACCAATGACAAGATAAAACCCCCCAACACCACCCTCCCTTGTGATCACACGAAACGAAAACGCGAACAAAGTACTACAACGCAACAGGAGGTCTACTAGTTCAACCCTCCAAGAAAGAAAAAACACACACATATATGCCTGTTGCGAGAGTACACCACCAAGAAAACACTAAACGGCCCATCCAAACCTCCCCCCCCCCCCCCCAGATAAGAAAGAAAATGAGACAACCATCCTATCAAACACGAAGAAAAAACCTTAAACAACCTGACCAACTCCTAACTCACCGCTTAGACTCACACACCTCACCAATTCAAGGGATTAGATCAGAGCTAAGTGGATTACTACACCAAAAATACCATTCCAACGCATGCTGCTTTCCTCTATAGTTCACCTAATTAAATAAATTCAATTGACTTGTATCTACTATCATCATAGGGTTTTGCTTCTTCCTCCTAAAATTTGCTTTGTTCCTGGCCTTCCAAATGGCCCAACACGAGGCATTGAATAAAGCAGAGTAGTATTTGCTTTCCTTTCCTGATTTTGAAAATGACATAATTAGAGTATTGAGATCTTGAAAGTTCCTATAATTCCCAACCACACCAATTGTGTAAACGCTCCCATACTCTACGCGAGATTTCACAGGTTGCAAATACATGGTCAACATCTTCTTCCTCTAACCCACAGAACGAACAGTTAACATCTAACAGTTGTTTCCCCCTTCGTGAGAGATTTGGTTTTAATGAAATTTTATCCAACACAATTCTCCAAGTAAAACAATTGACCTTGCTTGGTACCCACGAACTCTATTTAACCTTTTTAGGAAGGGTTATTGTTACTGTAGCACAACAAAGTTTGGTTATTTTTCCAGATTGGTCACTGAAGTTTTTTTTTTTGCGCAATAGGTCCCTAAAGTTAAATTTTACGTCCTAAATAGGTCATCCACGTTAAAACTAACTGATTTTTACGTTAGTGTAGGGACCTATTTAACACGTAATTTAAACTTTAGTGACCTATTGCGCAAAAAAAACTTCAATGACCAATTCAGAAAACAAAAAAAACTTCAGTGACCTATCGCAACCACAAAGACTATAGTCGGTCTCAATCTCGCCCTCTCCGTCTCGAATCTCTCTTCTCTGTTTTGCTCTCTCTCGCCTTCTCTCTATCTCGTTTTCTAGTATTGATCGCGAATCACAGCCGCCGCCGGTGCTGTGCGATTTTTATTTTTATAAAAGCCAAAAAATTTCGGTGCGGAGCGATTTTTAATTTTATAAAAATCGTAAAAAACTGAACCACAAAGACTATAGTCGGTCTCAATCTCGCCCTCTCCGTCTCGAATCTCTCTTCTCTGTTTCGCTCTCTCTCGCCTTCTCTCTATCTCTTTTTCTAGTATTGATCGCGAATCACAGCCGTCGCCGGTGCGGTGCGATTTTTATTTTTATAAAAGCCAAAAAATTTCGGTGCGGTGCGATTTTTAATTTTATAAAAATCGTAAAAAACTGAACCGTGCCGCTTGTAAGAACCGAACCGCAAATCGCAATATAAACCGAACCACGCCGTGTATCTTATATTAAAACCGAAAAACTGCAAGAAAAACCGAAAAAACGCATCGTATTAAAAAAACCACACTGTTCGGTGAAAAACTTCATCGCCCTTAAAAAAACCACATTGTTCTGTTAAAACCGAAAAACCGCATCACATTAAAAAACCACACTGTTCAGTTATTTTGTAGGAAAAACCGCATTTGCGGTTTGCGGTTCAGTTATTATCAAACCTGCATCGTAGGTTTTATAGAGGAATTTGATATCGGAGGTTTCATAGGAGAATTTGATAGCCCAAATAGATTAAATGGGCACGTCATCTCGTAGTTTCATCAGAGTCGATTTCCTGCTACGACTATCTACATTGTTGGAAACAGGCAAAACAGCCCGGCAACGAGTCCTAGCCTTCCATTACTTTGACGAGTTAGAAGAAATGTTGGTGAATGACCACCGTTTAACCCGTTTATCCTTCTCCGTGGACCCACAAGCACACCGTAAGAACCCAGTAGTGGTATAGCGGAATACAACACCGACAACGATTGTGATTCGCGATCAATACCAGAAAAAGAGATAAAGAGATGGCGAGAGAGAGCAGAACAAAGAAGAGAGATTTGAGACGGAGAGTGTGAGATTGAGACCGACTATGGTATTTATGGTTGCGATAAGTCACTGAAGTTTTTTTTTTCTGTATTGGCCACTGAAGTTTTTTATTTGCGCAATATGTCACTAAAGTTTAATTTCCGTGTTAAATAGGTCCCTACACTAATGTGAAAACCAGTTAGTTTTAACGTCGATGACCTATTTAGGACGTAAAATTTAACTTTAGTGACCTATTGCGCAAAAAAAAAACTTCAGTGACCAATCCGGAAAAATTACCGAACTTTGTTGTGCTACAATAATAATAACCCTTTTAGGAATATGCTCCTTCTTTGACAAATCCAAGGCTTGTCTAAGAGATTTGACAGGAAATTTACCATTGTTTTCTAAGATACATTCCCAATAATCTGCTTTTGGGGAAAACACATAGTTTCTCACTAGCATTGAGAGCTCATGAAGTTCCTTCTTTTCTGAGTTCAACAAATTCTATTTTTTCCACCTCCAATTTAAGTCAATTCCAGAATTAGATTTAACTTTTACCATTTCCATTATCAAAACATTCTTTTCACTTTCAGTGTTGTAATAAATTCTTGGAAACTTGTTCTTTAAAGGTATTCCTGTTAACCATAAGTATTTCCAGAATCGGGTTTTGTCTCCTTTTCCCACGTTCCTCCTGAACAAATCTCTAAGACTGATAACTAGGGGTGCAAATGAGCCGAGCTGGCTCGTGAGCTACCCGGGACCGGCTCGCTAAAAGCTCGGCTTGAGACCGATTTTAAACGAGTCCGAGCCGAGCTCGAGCTTAATATAAGGCTCGTTTGTTAAACGAGCTCGAGCCGAGCCTGTGTCACCAAGCTCGATTAGGCTCGCGAGCCCTAAACGAGCCTATAAATAATATATTTTTTATTTTATTTTTATATAAATTAAAATTAAAACATATTTGGTCATATAAATTAAGTAAGTTGTTATTTTCCTGCACTAGAGTAAACGAGCTTCTTAACGAGCTCGAGTCAAGCTTAAGCTCGTTTAGGCTTGTCAGGAAATAAACGAGCCAAGCCTGAGCCCAAGCTGAGCCTTATTTCTTAACGCGCCCGAGCCGAGCTTGGGACTATAAAGCTCGTAACGAGCCGAGCCCGAGCCGAGCCTTGTATATTTATTAACGAGCCCGATCCGAGCTTGGCCAGGCTCAGGCTCGGGCTCGGCTCGTTTGCACCCCTACTGATAACGGACTCCAAAAAGGCATATTCGATCTCAGTTGCCTCTTTCCACACTCCATTATAGAATTTTTGGCCATTTTACCATCATCGAATTCCTTGATTCTGTAGATGCTCTTTATAACTATCACACCCCAAAACCGTATTGGCGGAATAGTTTAAGGGTGGATGACTTCATGAACAATATCATAACAAAGTTACACAATAGTGAAATCCAAGCAAACAACCATCATTACATAATTGCAAATGTTACATCGTTTAGAAGTTGCGTGTTTCAATCACAATTACAAATGATTTCAAAATGAACAAAAACGACGTCGTAACGTCTCTTCGAATGACGCTGAGGCTTACCTTATCAATTTCCTGAGAATACAAGTAGTTTGAAAAAGTGTCAACAATTAAGTTGGTGAGTTCATAAGATTTTGTATAAGAAATGTCCTTTGTTTCTAAACGATAGTGTTGAAAACCAAGAAAATCCAATATTTTCTCATAAAATGTTTAAGTCTTTAAATCCCAAAGACTAAAATGTAATTATGTATACTGTAGTGAAACTTTCGTTGAAATGTATATTCCCACGTAAACAATTTATGAAAATATTAAGTTGATTATTTTCCCATGTGAGATACCATATAACCATACTGTGACTAGTTGGCCTGCTGCGACGTTTTTTAGGCGTCGGAATGTTAGACATTTGGACACCCCAGACCTGCCGGTCAAACTGTAGCTAGCAGCTCAGGTGCGGGGTTGTCAAGCCCCGTATAGATCTATACTCAAATATCACGCTCTCTTACCGAGACTCTGCTTATAAAAGTTCAGGACTTATAGTAGGTACTTATAAAAGTACTGTGGAGATTCATCTCACAAAAATGTATGTATTCCAATCAACTTGTTTACGTACGATTTGTATATAAAAACTCTTGAAATCGTCTATTATCATTTTTCCCATGATAATATAGTAAAGTATAATAATTATATATTTTTATATAATTATTTTTGTCATGTTTAAATGTCATAATAACCTTTTGTTCATAAACTATTCCAATAATAGTCTATTTTTAGTAATTGCGTCGTAATAACCTTATTTTTACGAACGATAGCGAAGTAACTTGTTCAAAGTTTATAAATATCATCTTTTGAGATATTTCTCATAAAAATAGTGTAATATCTTGAGTATAACCATTTTTGCTAGAAAATAGTGTCATTATTTATAAAAACGTAGTTTTTACTAGTTTTCGTTTTTATAACGTTTTTATTCAAGATCTAGTATCTTTGTACACTTTATTTGTAGTTTAGTAACTTTTACACAACTTAATATGTCAAAGTGTTCATAATACATGGATCTACTCATATTTCATGCCAAATTCATATTTATAACATTTTTGTTCAAGATCTAACATTTTTACACACTTTAATTATAGTCTAGTAACTTTTATACAAGCATATTATGTATCATTATGAACATCTTACAAATATCTACCCATATTTCATGTCAAAGGTATTTTTACCCAAATACTAACTTTATAAACTTGTGTAAATCAACATATATATCATTTAAACTCATATAAACTTGAATAAACAACATATATAGTTAAAGAACCTGTATTCTCCCCCAAAAAGGTTTGAAAAGATGAAAATGAGGGGTATGAACTCACCTTGAGTGTAGATCTTAAGGTTTCTTGGAAGAATATTGAAGATTTTGATTCTAAGACCCGGAGGACCCTTGGACAAAGCTATTATCCAATGGATTTTCGTGAGTATGTGTGTGTAAAAGAGTAAATGAAAGTATTTAGAACTTAAACCACTAGATGATCATAACTTACCAAGAGAGCTTGAAAGATCTTTGAAAATGATGAAGATTTGAGCTCAAAGACCCTTGGACAAAGCTAATATTCAATGGGTATTGATGGATGTTAGTGTGTGTAAAAGGTGTAAAACTTGTGTTATGTTGTTTAGAATCAAAAGGGGAATGAAACTTACCACTTGATCTTGAGAAGAGAACTTGGAAATGGAAGTTGATGATAGAAGGTGGTGGTGGCGGGTTTGGCCGAGAGCAAGAGAGGAGAGGGAGAGGAGAAGAGAGTGATGAGTGTATGCTAGTTGGTTTCAAATGAGTGTGGTAAAGATGCATTACAATTAAGATATCTAACTTGATTTTGTGCATTATAAAATTCCATAGCCCATCCTTATGATCTAGCCATGAATAGTGCCTCATGGATTGCATGGGGAAGGGTGGTGCAGCCGATGGGGGGGGTAGGGGGGTGGGGTGGTGTGGTTTTTATAAAATAGCAACATACTTTATAAAAATAAGTGATTTTTACAAAATAGTAAGACGTTTTAGTGAAATTTTATGCGTTTTTGACGAAACGAAGTTCTAAATAATTATTTGGCATAAAAACATTGTCAAACATTTATTTTGATTGAAATATATTCGTTGGGTGTCGGAATACGCGTTTAAGCGCAGTATTCTTCCGATTTCTCAAATTTCGGCATTTTACCGGAAATTGCATTTAGCTTTGAAATTAAATACTTGATACTATTACGTCACTTATCATATGAATTGTTATTTCATATATGATGTTTAAGGCACCTCATTTTGAAATTTGAGTCCAAACCCTGTGTACATTTATCCGTTCACAGCAGTTTAATCGTTATAACTTTCACATACGAACTCCGTTTTCGACGTTCTATATATCGAAAGTTTCGTATTGACAAGTAGATCGTTTTATGAATATTATTATTGTCAAAATAATAGTTGTACGATTTTCGACTTTTTACGCTACAGTAGATTGCTGTTCGCATTTTCGACTTTTAATCGCTAATTGTTTTGATTTAGCATAGGTAATACTATAATGTTAATAATTTATTGCAAAAGTCATGGAAAATAACTTTTCAACATATAGATTGACGTACGTTTCGTTTGACTACAGTTGACTTTTGTTGACCAAAATTTACAATTGTCACATCATCTACCCGTTAGAAAGAATTTCGTCCCGAAATTTAACTCTTGAGTGGATCCTCAAGGGTTTAGGAAGAGATGTGGATACTTCTGTTTCATTTGGTCTTCACGCTCCCAAGTAAATTCAGGTCCACGTTTGGCACTCCAACGGACCTTAACTATCGGTATGCGGCTCTGTTTCATCCTCTTGATCTCTCTGTCCATGATCTCTATGGGTTCCTCCACAAAATGAAGATTCTCGTTCACTTCGATTTCGTCGAGCGGAATGATAAGGGTTTCATTGGACAGACATTTCTTTAAGTTGGATACGTGAAAGGTGGGATGGACGTTGCTGAGCTCCTGCGGTAATCGAAGTTTGTAGGCTACTGGGCCGATCCTAGCAAGGATCTCAAAGGGCCCAATGTATCTGGGGTTCAGCTTCCCACGCTTTCCAAAGCGTATCATTCCTTTCCATGGCGAGACTTTTAACAACACTCGGTCACCAACCTAGAATTCCAAAGGTTTGCGTCGCTTATCTGCATAGCTCTTTTGTCGGTCACGAGATGATTTCAATCGTTCACGGATCTGAACGATCTTCTCCGTTGTCTCTCGTATGATCTCCGGACCGATGAGAGTGCTGTTAGGTGTTTGGCCTCTGGCTAGTTGAGTATCACCCACTTCAGCCCAGCACAGAGGGGATATACACTTGCGTCCATATAAAGCTTCAAATGGAGCAACTTTGACGCTAGTGTGATAGTTGTTGTTGTATGAAAACTCAATGAGCGGTAAGTGGGTGTCCCACGCCTTACCGAAGTCTATCACACAGGCTCTCAACATGTCTTCCAGCGTTTGGATGGTTCTTTCTGGAAGGGACAGAATAGGAGCGCTGCACAAAGCTTTCTTTAAGGTCTGGAAGGCGGCGTCTTGTTTATCTCCCCACTTGAATGTTACGCCCTTCTGTGTCAGGGTAGTAAGTGGCTTCGCAATTTTAGAGAAATTCTGTATGAATCTTCGGTAATAGCCTGCAAGGCCCAAAAACTGACGGATTTCTGTCGGAGTTCTTGGTGCTTTCCAGCTTTCGATGGCTTTGATTTTGGAGGGATCCACATGTATCCCTTCCTTGCTGACTACGTGGCCTAGAAAGTCCACTTTCCGAAGCCAAAATTCCCATTTCGAAAATTTCGCATACAGCTTCTCTGCTCTTAATGTCTCTAAAACTTGTCGTAAGTGCTGACTATGTTCCTCCTTACTTCGTGAATAGATAAGTATGTCGTCGATGAATACTATCACGAATTTATCCAGGTAAGGTCGGCATACTCGGTTCATCAGATCCATGAACACTGCGGGTGCATTGGTTAATCCGAAGGGCATCACAACGAATTCATAATGGCCATAGCGAGTTCTGAATGCCGTCTTAGGAACATCTTCCTCTTAAACCTTGAGTTGGTGATATCCCGACCTCAGATCGATTTTTGAGAAATAACTTGCTCCTTGGAGTTGATCGAACAGGTCGTCAATTCGGGGTAGCGGGTATTGGTTCTTGATGGTGAGCTTGTTCATCTCCAGATAGTCAATACACATACGGAATGATCCATCCTTCTTCTTCACGAATAAGACTGGCGCTCCCCAAGGTGAGAAGCTCGGCTTGATGAACCCTTTACTTAGCAGTTCGTTTAGTTGGCTGGATAATTCTTGCATTTCTGTCGGGGCTAATCGGTATGGCGCTTTTGCTACTGGGGTGGCTCCTGGGATCAAATCGATTCTGAACTAGACTTGTCGTGCGGGTGGTATTCCTGGAAGGTCTTCTGGGAATACGTCGGGAAAGTCGCAGACCTCAAGGATCTCTTTGATGTTCTTTACTTCTTTCTTCTCGTCAACAATGTGGGCGAGGAAGGCATGGTATCTTTTCTGTAGGTATTTTCGGGCTTTGATGCAAGACACGATTCGGAGGCTGGTACTGGGTTTATCACCGTAGACCACAAGGGTCTTGTCATCCGGCAGATGAAGTCGGATTCCTCGTTCGTAACACATGATGTTGGCATGATGGGGAATTAGCCAATCCATACCAACAATCACGTCAAAACTTCCTATTTTAACAGGCATTAAGTCGATTTGAAAAGAGTGATCATCCAGGGTAAGTGTGCAGCCTATGTATATGTCGTTTGTGCTTTCTGTTTTGCCATTAGCCATTTCTATTGTAAATGTTTCATTGAGTGGTTGAGGTTTTTGTTTTAATAAATATTTAAACTCGTGGCTTACGAAACTCCTCTCCGTACCGCTATCGAATAGTACACAAGCATATGAATTATTGACGAGGAACGTACCGGTAACCACGGTAGGATCCTCTACCGCATCCGCGCGTCCCATGGCTAGGACTCTTCCGTTTCTCCCCACGTTCTTTGTCTTTGGGCAATCACGCTTAAAATGCCATGTCTCACCGCAACCATAGCAAGCTTGAGTCACCCCAGCATTAGAGGCTTGGGTGGTTTGTGGAACTGGCGTCTTGCAGAAACGGGCGGTATGCCCCCTTTTGTTACAGTTCAAGCAGTGCATTTCTCTACAGGCTCTGGTATGGTTGAAGTTACACTTGTTGCACTTGGGTAGTGTCCCATTATACTGTTTGGTTGTCGTTGGGGTAGTCGGGACAGTGGCTGCATGGACTGCGACAATCTGTTGTCTCTTGGCATTTTCTTGGTTGGGTTGATTCCTCCCCCTGTTCCAGGGTTTTCTCTTGTGGTCCCTCTCTCTTGGTTGATATGTTTTAGCGGTCATGGTGCCCTGGCGAACTCCATGGTCGACTAATCGTTGAGCCAGTCGTTTTGCGCTGTCGAAAGTGGCGGGGCTTGCTGCTTCTACATTCCCCTGAATCAGAGGAGATAGCCCCCAGATGTAACGTTCCACTTTCACGGATTCCGGTGTGACCATAGTAGGGCAAAGGGTTGCCAAATCGTTGAATCGGTTCGTGTAGGTGGTTAGATCTGAACCTTTCATGGTCAGGTTCCACAGCTCTTGTTCTAGTTTCTGGATCTCTCCCCTGGGACAGTACTCTTTCATCAACATGGTCTTTAGTTCCTCCCAACTCATCGAGTTGGCCACGGGAAGTGTTAGAGCCTTAACGTGGCCCTTCCACCAGGACATGGCCGTCTCGGCAAAGGTACAAGCGGCGTGTTTGACTTTAAATTCCTCGGGATAGGCGGAGATGTCAAAGATTGATTCTGTTTTCTCAATCCATCTCGTGAGAGCAAGGACACCACCGGTACCGTAGAAAGTCACTGGTTTACAATTCGCGAAGTCCTTGTAAGAACATACTCGCGATTGATTTGATGTTTCTCCATTTGTGGAGTCGTTGGTACCATTTCCGCTTCCGTTTCCATTTGTCCCATTAGTGTTTATCTGGGCGACAGCAGCCGCTACCGCAGCAGTAACAGCAGTCTGAAAAGTGGCTGAGTCCATCATGGGTGGCTCGGGAGTTGCGATCGGTGCACGTCTAGCGTTTCTTCGATGAGGTGGCATATTTCTGCCACAAGGATTCAAGATTTGACGTTGGTTAGTTTCTGGAAGGGTCGTTATAAGTATATTGTCATTAGGATGTGGTGTTCTCATTGCAAGTTTATCTTTGTTCTATTCTTTTCATAAGTTGTAATCATAAACCAGTATCAAACATACATATCAAATATTTGTACAACGTTTATAAATAAACCACGTCATCATATTAATAATAACTTGTATCGTTACATGATTTTGAGAAATGGAAAATTTGACCTTCGCAGAGGTCTATAGTGTAATAGAAATAAACGGCGTAACGGCCTACAAAAAGTGTAATCACTTGATTGTAGAACCGCGCCTACATACAAAGCGAGTAGCGTATAGCGCCTACTCGTAAAACTCTAGTCTATAAAAAAATTGAGTAGTACGAGTGCTACTCAAGACGAACTGGATCCCCCAGCTCTGCGTAGTGCATCCACCTGTGCCCTCAGATCGGCCGCTTCTCGCTTGGCCTCCTCGGCTCTCCGCTCAATGTTTCGTATCCTCTTCTCGGACTCAGATATCCGTATGAAGGCCTCGTGAAACATCCCCGTGGTCGTCCTCCCATCCTCCTCAAGCGAGTTGACCCTCTCGGAAGTACGGTCATGAGCCTCATCGAGGCGTCGGAGGCGTGCGATGGTGACCTCGGTAGCAGCCCCCACGTCTAGGATCTGGCTGGATGTCGCCCGAATCCGATCCTCCTGGCGGCTAATACGCCCAATCATGACCGGTAAGGCCCGGTCTGCGTAGCCCCCTCTGCTGATGTCATAGTGGTCGTAGAATAGGTGATACGGGGGTCGCAAGTCCTGCTCGCGGCTCCAGATGCGTATGCGCTGTGTCCACTCTGGCGTCGGGCCCTGAAGAGGTGCTTCTATTAGTAAGGGGCGGTGGATGGGAAGTACCCTCTTTCGAGGTGTACGCATCCATAATGGGCCACCAGGGTGGCGATATACCTAGAATAATGGTGGAGGCGGTGGTGCATGTAAGTCGCGAATTGGGTGACGGGGGTTGATGACTTCGGGTTCGTTATCGGACTCCTCCTCGTCCCATTGGTCCTCACTATCCGACATTTCTTCCGGTTCTTCTTCTGGGTAGTAAGGGTCTCCTGGTAGGTGATGTCCGGCCATGACGTCTGTACGAGGATTGGGGTGTAAGGAGTATATAAAGGGGATTCTTAAATACACATGTATATAACTAAGTAATGTACGTAAAATACTCATATAGTATTTTAGCTTCATGTTTCGTTTTATAGCGTCATAAAATACTCCTATAGTATTTTAAATTTTATGTTTAGTTCTTTTGGTTACTGGTAAGTGTTCGGACTTGTTGTTCACCACGACTATTCCTAAGTATACGTTAATCATATCTTGGACCAATACAGTTGATCAGGCTCTATTCCTCCAAGATATAATCACCAAACACTTAGGCTTATCCATTGTGTCCAACTCATCTTACTACTTTTGTATGTTTTGTCATGATATCGTTCTAGTATGTATGTATGTACTTATACTTTCATAAAAATTATCGTTGTAATTTTAAAAGTATACTTGTACGAAAATGTTTTCGAGAGTTTTAGTCCCATTGTATTTATAGTTGTATATCTTTAAATGGATTGATATACTTAGTTCACTATAAACAATGCTCTGATACCAATCTGTCACACCCCAAAACCGTATTGGCGGAATAGTTTAAGGGTGGATGACTTCATGAACAATATCATAACAAAGTTACACCATAGTGAAATCCAAGCAAACAACTATCATTACATAATTGCAAATGTTACATCGTTTAGAAATTGCGTGTTTCAATCACAATTACAAATGATTTCAAAATGAACAAAAACGACGTCGTAACGTCTCTTCGAATCACGCTGAGGATTACCTTATCAATTTCCTGAGAATACAAGTAGTTTGAAAAAGTGTCAACAATTAAGTTGGTGAGTTCATAAGATTTTGTATAAGAAATGTCCTTTGTTTGTAAATGATAGTGTTGAAAACCAAGAAAATCCAATATTTTCTCATAAAATGTTCAAGTCTTTAAATCCCAAAGACTAAAATGTAATTATGTATACTGTAGTGAAACTTTCGTTGAAATGTATATTCCCACGTAAACAATTTATGAAAATATTAAGTTGATTATTTTCCCATGTGAGATACCATATAACCATACTGTGACTAGTTGGCCTGCTGCGACGTTCTTCAGGCGTCGGAATGTTAGACATTTGGACACCTCAGACCTGCCGGTCAAGCTGTAGCTAGCAGCTCAGGTGCGGGGTTGTCAAGCCCTGTATAGATCTATACTCAAATATCACGCTCTCTTACCGAGACTCTGCTTATAAAAGTTCAGGACTTATAGTAGGTACTTATAAAAGTACTGTGAAGATTCATCTCACAAAAATGTATGTATTCCAATCAACTTGTTTACGTACGATTTGTATATAAAAACTCTTGAAATCGTCCATTATCATTTTTCCCATGATAATATAGTAAAGTATAATAATTATATATTTTTATATAATTATTTTTGTCATGTTTAAATGTCATAATAACCTTTTGTTCATAAACTATTCCAATAATAGTCTATTTTTAGTAATTGCGTTGTAATACCTTATTTTTACGAACGATAGCGAAATAACTTGTTCAAAGTTTATAAATATCATCTTTTGAGATATTTCTCACAAAAATAGTGTAATATCTTGATTATAACCATTTTTGCTAGAAAATAGTGCCTTTATTTATAAAAACGTAGTTTTTACTAGTTTTCGTTTTTATAACGTTTTTATTCAAGATCTAGTATCTTTGTACACTTTATTTGTAGTTTAGTAACTTTTACACAACTTAATATGTCAAAGTGTTCATAATACATGGATCTACTCATATTTCATGCCAAATTCATATTTATAACATTTTTGTTCAAGATCTAACATTTTTACACACTTTAATTATAGTCTAGTAACTTTTATACAAGCATATTATGTATCATTATGAACATCTTACAAAGATCTACCCATATTTCATGTCAAAGGTATTTTTACCCAAATACTAACTTTATAAACTTGTGTAAATCAACATATATATCATTTAAACTCATATAAACTTGAATAAACAACATATATAGTTAAAGAACTTGTATTCTCCCCCAAAAAGGTTTGAAAAGATGAAAATGAGGGGTATGAACTCACCTTGAGTGTAGATCTTAAGGTTTCTTGGAAGAAGATTGAAGATTTTGATTCTAAGACCCGGAGGACCCTTGGACAAAGCTATTATCCAATGGATTTTCGTGAGTATGTGTGTGTAAAAGAGTAAATGAAAGTATTTAGAACTTAAACCACTAGATGATCATAACTTACCAAGAGAGCTTGAAAGATCTTTGAAGATGATGAAGATTTGAGCTCAAAGACCCTTGGACAAAGCTAATATTCAATGGGTATTGATGGATGTTAGTGTGTGTAAAAGGTGTAAAACTTGTGTTATGTTGTTTAGAATCAAAAGGGGAATGAAACTTACCACTTGATCTTGAGAAGAGAACTTGGAAATGGAAGTTGATGATGGAAGGTGGTGGTGGCGGGTTTGGCCGAGAGCAAGAGAGGAGAGGGAGAGGATAAGAGAGTGATGAGTGTATGCTAGTTGGTTTCAAATGAGTGTGGTAAAGATGCATTTCAATTAAGATATCTAACTTGATTTTGTGCATTATAAAATTCCATAGCCCATCCTTATGATCTAGCCATGAATAGTTCCTCATGGATTGCATGGGGAAGGGTGGTGCAGCCGATGGGGGGGGGGGGGGTAGGGGGGTGGGGTGGTGTGGTTTTTATAAAATAGCAACATACTTTATAAAAATAAGTGATTTTTACAAAATAGTAAGACGTTTTAGTGAAATTTTATGCGTTTTTGACGAAACGAAGTTCTAAATAATTATTTTGCATAAAAACATTGTCAAACATTTATTTTGATTGAAATATAATTCGTTGGGTGTCGGAATACGCGTTTAAGCGCAGTATTCTTCCGATTTCGCAAATTTCGGCATTTTACCGGAAATTGCATTTAGCTTTGAAATTAAATACTAGATACTATTACGTCACTTATCATATGAATTGTTATTTCATATATGATGTTTAAGGCACCTCATTTTGAAATTTGAGTCCAAACCCTGTGTACATTTATCCGTTCACAGCAGTTTAATCGTTATAACTTTCACATACGAACTCCGTTTTCGACCTTCTATATATCGAAAGTTTCGTATTGACAAGTAGATCGTTTTATGAATATTATTATTCTCAAAATAATAAGTGTACGATTTTCGAATTTTTACGTTACAGTAGATTGCTGTTCGCATTTTCGACTTTTAATCGCTAATTGTTTTGATTTAGCATACGTAATACTATAATGTTAATAATTTATTGCAAAAGTCATGGAAAATAACTTTTCAACATATAGATTGATGTACGTTTCGTTTGACTACAGTTGACTTTTGTTGACCAAAATTTACAATTGTCACATCATCTACCCGTTAGAAAGAATTTCGTCCCGAAATTTAACTCTTGAGTGGATCCTCAAAAGTTTGGGAAGAGATGTGGATACTTCTGTTTCATTTGGTCTTCACGCTCCCAAGTAAATTCAGGTCCACGTTTGGCACTCCAACGGACCTTAACTATCGGTATGCGGCTTATCTGCATAGCTCTTTTGTCAACACTCGGTCACCAACCTAGAATTCCAAAGGTTTGCGTCGCTTATCTGCATAGCTCTTTTGTCGGTCACGAGATGCTTTCAATCGTTCACGGATCTGAACGAACTTCTCCGTTGTCTCTCGTATGATCTCCGGACCGGTGAGAGTGCTGTTAGGTGTTTGGCCTCTGGCTAGTTGAGTATCACCCACTTCAGCCCAGCACAGAGGGGATATACACTTGCGTCCATATAAAGCTTCAAATGGAGCAACTTTGATGCTAGTGTGATAGCTGTTGTTGTATGAAAACTCAATGAGCGGTAAGTGGGTGTCCCACGCCTTACCGAAGTCTATCACACAGGCTCTCAACATGTCTTCCAGCGTTTGGATGGTTCTTTCACTTTGGCCATCCGTCTGCGGATGGTAAGCTGTGCTCATATCGAGTCTGGTTCCCATAGCCTTCTGTAATGATTGCCAAAAGTGTGAAGTGAACCGGCTATATCTATCCGAGATGATTGATCTTGGCACACCGTGCAATTTTACAATTTCTTTGAGGTAGAGCCTCGCCAGCTTATCCATCCTATCAGACTCTTTGATTGGCAGGAAGTGAGCGGATTTGGTTAACCTATCGACGATTACCCATATAGTATCTAACCCACCGGTTGTCTTTGGTAATTTGGTTATGAAGTCCATTGTTATCCGCTCCCACTTCCACTCGGGTATTGCTGGTTGAACAAGCAAACCCGAGGGCTTTTGGTACTCTACTTTAACCTTGGCGCAAGTCAGGCACTTGCCCACGTAAGTAGCAATTTCTGCCTTCATGTTTGGCCACCAATACAGTTTCTTGAGGTCCAGGTACATTTTGTCGGACCCAGGATGAACGGAGTATCTAGTCTTGTGAGCTTCATTCATGATAATGTCTCTGTATCCGCCGAACCTCGGGGTCCAAATTCGGTTCATGAGGTAACGAGCTCCGTCATCCTTAACTTCAAGGTTTTTATCCATCCCCCGCAAGGCTTCATTAGCGACATTCTCAGGTTTTAAGGCTTCTAGTTGCGCCTCTTTGATCTGAGTGGACAAATGGGAATGGATCGTCATTGTTAATGACTTCACTCGGTGGCCCGAGTACTCTTTTCGACTGAGGGCATCAGCTACCACGTTGGCTTTCCCTAGGTGATAACGAATTTCACATTCATAGTCACTTAGTAGCTCTACCCATCGTCGTTGTCTCATATTGAGTTCTTTTTGGTTGAGGATATGCTGGAGACTCTTATGGTCGGTGTATACCGTACACTCTGTGCCGTACAGGTAGTGTCTCCAGATTTTCAATGCAAACACTACTGCTCCCAACTCGAGGTCATGTGTAGTGTAGTTGACCTCGTGAGTTTTAAGTTGTCTTGAAGCGTAAGCAATGACCTTTCCTCTCTGCATGAGTACACAGCCCAGACCCTAGTTCGATGCATCGTAATAGACCACAAAGTCTTCTGTTCCTTCTGGAAGGGACAGAATAGGAGCGCTAAACAAAGCATTCTTTAAGGTCTGGAAGGCGGTGTCTTGTTTATCTCCCCACTTGAATGTTACGCCCTTCTGTGTCAGGGTAGTAAGTGGCTTCGCAATTTTGGAGAAATTCTGTATGAATCTTCGGTAATAGCCTGCAAGGCCCAAAAACTGACGGATTTCTGTCGGAGTTCTTGGTGCTTTCCAGCTTTCGATGGCTTTGATTTTGGAGGGATCCACATGTATCCCTTCCTTGCTGACTATGTGGCCTAGAAAGTCCACTTTTCGAAGCCAAAATTCCCATTTCGAAAATTTCGCATACAGCTTCTCAGCTCTTAATGTCTCTAAAACTTGTCGTAAGTGCTGACTATGTTCCTCCTTACTTCGTGAATAGATAAGTATGTCGTCGATGAATACTATCACGAATTTATCCAGGTAAGGTCGGCATACTCGGTTCATCAGATCCATGAACACTGCGGGCGCATTGGTTAATCCGAAGGGCATCACAACGAATTCATAATGGCCATAGCGAGTTCTGAATGCCGTCTTAGGAACATCTTCCTCTTAAACCTTGAGTTGGTGATATCCCGACCTCAGATCGATTTTTGAGAAATAACTTGCTCCTTGGAGTTGATCGAACAGGTCGTCAATTCGGGGTAGCGGGTATTGGTTCTTGATGGTGAGCTTGTTCATCTCCAGATAGTCAATACACATACGGAATGATCCATCCTTCTTCTTCACGAATAAGACCGGCGCTCCCCAAGGTGAGAAGCTCGGCCTGATGAACCCTTTACTTAGCAGTTCGTTTAGTTGGCTGGATAATTCTTGCATTTCTGCCGGGGCTAATCGGTATGACGCTTTTGCTACTGGGGTCAAATCGATTCTGAACTAGACTTGCCGTGCGGGTGGTATTCCTGGAAGGTCTTCTGGGAATACGTCGGGAAAGTCGCAGACCTCAGGGATCTCTTTGATGTTCTTTACTTATTTCTTCTCGTCAACAACGTGGGCGAGGAAGGCATGGTATCTTTTCTGTAGGTATTTTTGGGCTTTGATGCAAGACACGATTCGGAGGCTGGTACTGGGTTTATCACCGTAGACCACAAGGGTCTTGTCATCCGGCAGATGAAGTCGGATTCCTCGTTCGTAACACATGATGTCGGTATGATGGGGAATTAGCCAATCCATACCAACAATCACGTCAAAACTTCCTATTTTAACAGGCATTAAGTCGATTTGAAAAGAGTGATCATCCAGGGTAAGTGTGCAGCCTATGTATATGTCGTTTGTGCTTTCTGTTTTGCCATTAGCCATTTCTACTGTAAATGTTTCATTGAGTGGTTGAGGTTTTTGTTTTAATAAATATTTAAACTCGTGGCTTACGAAACTCCTCTCCGCACCGCTATTGAATAGTACACAAGCATATGAATTATTGACGAGGAACGTACCGGTAACCACGGTAGGATCCTCTACCGCTTCCGCGCGTCCCATGGCTAGGACTCTTCCGTTTCTCCCCACGTTCTTTGTCTTTAGGCAATCACGCTTAAAATGCCATGTCTCACCGCAACCATAGCAAGCTTGAGTCACCCCAGCATTATAGGCTTGGGTGGTTTGTGGAACTGGCGTCTTGCAGAAACGGGCGGTGTGCCCTCTTTTGTTACAGTTCAAGCAGTGCATTTCTCTACAGGCTCTGGTATGTTGGAAGTTACACTTGTTGCACTTGGGTAGTGTCCCATTATACTGTTTGGTTGTCGTTGGGGTAGTCGGGACAGTGGCTGCACGGACTGCGACAATCTGTTGTCTCTTGGCATTTTCTTGGTTGGGTTGATTCCTCCCCCTGTTCCAGTGTTTTCTCTTGTGGTCCCTCTCTCTTGGTTGATCAGTTTTAGCGGTCATGGTGCCCTGGCGAACTCCATGGTCGACTAATCGTTGAGCCAGTCGTTTTGCGCTGTCGAAAGTGGCGGGGCTTGCTGCTTCTACATTCCCCTGAATTAGAGGAGATAGCCCCCAGATGTAACGTTCCACTTTCACGGATTTCGGTGTGACCATAGTAAGGCAAAGGGTTGCCAAATCGTTGAATCGGTTCGTGTAGGTGGTTAGATCTGAACCTTTCATGGTCAGGTTCCACAGCTCTTGTTCTAGTTTCTGGATCTCTCCCCTGGGACAGTACTCTTTCATCAACATGGTCTTTAGTTCCTCCCAACTCATCGAGTTGGCCACGGGAAGTGTTAGAGCCTTAACGTGGCCCTTCCACCAGGACATGGCCGTCTCGGCAAAGGTACAAGCGGCGTGTTTGACTTTAAATTCCTCGGGACAGGCGGAGATGTCAAAGATTGATTCTGTTTTCTCAATCCATCTCGTGAGAGCAAGGACACCACCGGTACCGTAGAAAGTCACTGGTTTACAATTCGCGAAGTCCTTGTAAGAACATACTCGCGATTGATTTGATGTTTCTCCATTTGTGGAGTCGTTGGTACCATTTCCGCTTCCGTTTCCATTTGTCCCATTAGTGTTTATCTGGGCGACAGCAGCCGCTACCGCAGCAGTAACAGCAGTCTGAAAAGTGGCTGAGTCCATCATGGGTGGCTTGGGAGTTGCGATCGGTGCACGTCTAGCGTTTCTTCGATGAGGTGGCATATTTCTGCCACAAGGATTCAAGATTTGACGTTGGTTAGTTTCTGGAAGGGTCGTTATAAGTATATTGTCATTAGGATGTGGTGTTCTCATTGCAAGTTTATCTTTGTTCTATTCTTTTCATAAGTTGTAATCATAAACCAGTATCAAACATACATATCAAATATTTGTACAACGTTTATAAATAAACCACGTCATCATATTAATAATAACTTGTATCGTTACATGATTTTGAGAAATGGAAAATTTGACCTTCGCAGAGGTCTATAGTGTAATAGAAATAAACGGCGTAACGGCCTACAAAAAGTGTAATCACTTGATTGTAGAACCGCGCCTACATACAAAGCGAGTAGCGTATAGCGCCTACTCGTAAAACTCTAGTCTATAAAAAAATTGAGTAGTACGAGTGCTACTCAAGACGAACTGGATCCCCCAGCTCTTCGTAGTGCATCCACCTGTGCCCTCAGATCGGCCGCTTCTCGCTCGGCCTCCTCGGCTCTCCGCTCAATGTTTCGTATCCTCTTCTCGGACTCAGATATCCGTATGAAGGCCTCGTGAAACATCCCCGTGGTCGTCCTCCCATCCTCCTCAAGCGAGTTGACCCTCTCGGAAGTACGGTCATGAGCCTCATCGAGGCGTCGGAGGCGTGCGGTGGTGACCTCGGTAGCAGCCCCCACGTCTAGGATCTGGCTGGATGTCGCCCGAATCCGATCCTCCTGGCGGCTAATACGCCCAATCATGACCGGTAAGGCCCGGTCTGCGTAGCCCCCTCTGCTGATGTCATAGTGGTCGTAGAATAGGTGATACGGGGGTCGCAAGTCCTGCTCGCGGCTCCAGATGCGTATGCGCTCTGTCCACTCTGGCGTCGGGCCCTGAAGAGGTGCTTCTATTAGTAAGGGGCGGTGGATGGGAAGTACCCTCTTTCGAGGTGTACGCATCCATAATGGGCCACCAGGGTGGCGATATACCTAGAATAATGGTGGAGGCGGTGGTGCATGTAAGTCGCGAATTGGGTGACGGGGGTTGATGACTTCGGGTTCGTCATCGGACTCCTCCTCGTCCCATTGGTCCTCACTATCCGACATTTCTTCCGGTTCTTCTTCTGGGTAGTAAGGGTCTCCTGGTAGGTGATGTCCGGCCATGACGTCTGTACGAGGATTGGGGTGTAAGGAGTATATAAAGAGGATTCTTAAATACACATGTATATAACTAAGTAATATACGTAAAATACTCATATAGTATTTTAGCTTCATGTTTCGTTTTATAGCGTCATAAAATACTCATATAGTATTTTAAATTTTATGTTTAGTTCTTTTGGTTACTGGTAAGTGTTCGGACTTGTTGTTCACCACGATTATTCCTAAGTATACGTTAATCATATCTTGGACCAATACAGTTGATCAGGCTCTATTCCTCCAAGATATAATCACCAAACACTTAGGCTTATCCATTGTGTCCAACTCATCTTACTACTTTTGTATGTTTTTGTCATGATATCATTCTAGTATGTATGTATGTACTTATACTTTCATAAAAATTATCGTTGTAATTTTAAAAGTATACTTGTACGAAAATGTTTTCGAGAGTTTTAGTCCCATTGTATTTATAGTTGTATATCTTTAAATGGATTGATATACTTAGTTCACTATAAACAATGCTCTGATACCAATCTGTCACACCCCAAAACCGTATTGGCAGAATAGTTTAAGGGTGGATGACTTCATGAACAATATCATAACAAAGTTACACAATAGTGAAATCCAAGAAAACAACCATCATTACATAATTGCAAATGTTACATCGTTTAGAAATTGCGTGTTTCAATCACAATTACAAATGATTTCAAAATGAACAAAAACGACGTCGTAACATCTCTTCGAATCACGTTGAGGCTTACCTTATCAATTTCCTGAGAATACAAGTAGTTTGAAAAAGTGTCAACAATTAAGTTGGTGAGTTCATAAGATTTTGTATAAGAAATGTCCTTTGTTTGTAAACGATAGTGTTGAAAACCAAGAAAATCCAATATTTTCTCATAAAATGTTCAAGTCTTTAAATCTCAAAGACTAAAATGTAATTATGTATACTGTAGTGAAACTTTCGTTGAAATGTATATTCTCACGTAAACAATTTATGAAAATATTAAGTTGATTATTTTCCCATGTGAGATACCATATAACCATACTGTGACTAGTTGGCCTGCTGCGACGTTCTTCAGGCATCGGAATGTTAGACATTTGGACACCTCAGACCTGCCGGTCAAGCTGTAGCTAGCAGCTCAGGTGCGGGGTTGTCAAGCCCCGTATAGATCTATACTCAAATATCACGCTCTCTTACCGAGACTCTGCTTATAAAAGTTCAGGACTTATAGTAGGTACTTATAAAAGTACTGTGAAGATTCATCTCACAAAAATGTATGTATTCCAATCAACTTGTTTACGTACGATTTGTATATAAAAACTCTTGAAATCGTCCATTATCATTTTTCCCATGATAATATAGTAAAGTATAATAATTATATATTTTTATATAATTATTTTTGTCATGTTTAAATGTCATAATAACCTTTTGTTCATAAACTATTCTAACAATAGTCTATTTTTAGTAATTGCGTCGTAATAACCTTATTTTTACGAACGATAGCGAAATAACTTGTTCAAAGTTTATAAATATCATCTTTTGAGATATTTCTCACAAAAATAGTGTAATATCGTGATTATAACCATTTTTGCTAGAAAATAGTGCCTTTATTTATAAAAACGTCGTTTTTACTAGTTTTCGTTTTTATAACGTTTTTATTCAAGATCTAGTATCTTTGTACACTTTATTTGTAGTTTAGTAACTTTTACACAACTTAATATGTCAAAGTGTTCATAATACATGGATCTACTCATATTTCATGCCAAATTCATATTTATAACATTTTTGTTCAAGATCTAACATTTTTACACACTTTAATTATAGTCTAGTAACTTTTATACAAGCATATTATGTATCATTATGAACATCTTACAAAGATCTACCCATATTTCATGTCAAAGGTATTTTTACCCAAATACTAACTTTATAAACTTGTGTAAATCAACATATATATCATTTAAACTCATATAAACTTGAATAAACAACATATATAGTTAAAGAACTTGTATTCTCCCCCAAAAAGGTTTGAAAAGATGAAAATGATGGGTATGAACCCACCTTGAGTGTAGATCTTAAGGTTTCTTGGAAGAAGATTGAAGATTTTGATTCTAAGACCCGGAGGACCCTTGGACAAAGCTATTATCCAATGGATTTTCGTGAGTATGTGTGTGTAAAAGAGTAAATGAAAGTATTTAGAACTTAAACCACTAGATGATCATAACTTACCAAGAGAGCTTGAAAGATCTTTGAAGATGATGAATATTTGAGCTCAAAGACCCTTGGACAAAGCTAATATTCAATGGGTATTGATGGATGTTAGTGTGTGTAAAAGGTGTAAAACTTGTGTTATGTTGTTTAGAATCAAAAGGGGAATGAAACTTACCACTTGATCTTGAGAAGAGAACTTGGAGATGGAAGTTGATGATGGAAGGTGGTGGTGGCGGGTTTGGCCGAGAGCAAGAGAGGAGAGGGAGAGGAGAAGAGAGTGATGAGTGTATGCTAGTTGGTTTCAAATGAGTGTGGTAAAGATGCATTACAATTAAGATATCTAACTTGATTTTGTGCATTATAAAATTCCATAGCCCATCCTTATGATCTAGCCATGAATAGTGCCTCATGGATTGCATGGGGAAGGGTGGTGCAGCCGATGGGGGGGGGGGGTAGGGGGTGGGGTGGTGTGGTTTTTATAAAATAGCAACATACTTTATAAAAATAAGTGATTTTTACAAAATAGTAAGACGTTTTAGTGAAATTTTATGCGTTTTTGACGAAACAAAGTTCTAAATAATTATTTGGCATAAAAACATTGTCAAACATTTATTTTGATTGAAATATAATTCGTTGGGTGTCGGAATACGCGTTTAAGCGCAGTATTCTTTCGATTTTGCAAATTTCGGCATTTTACCGGAAATTGCATTTAGCTTTGAAATTAAATACTAGATACTATTACGTCACTTATCATATGAATTGTTATTTCATATATGATGTTTAAGGCACCTCATTTTGAAATTTGAGTCCAAACCCTGCTGTGTACATTTATCCGTTCACAGCAGTTTAATCGTTATAACTTTCACATACGAACTCCGTTTTCGACGTTCTATATATCGAAAGTTTCGTATTGACAAGTAGATCGTTTTATGAATATTATTATTCTCAAAATAATAATTGTACGATTTTCGAATTTTTACGCTACAGTAGATTGCTGTTCGCATTTTCGACTTTTAATCGCTAATTGTTTTGATTTAGCATACGTAATACTATAATGTTAATAATTTATTGCAAAAGTCATGGAAAATAACTTTTCAACATATACATTGACGTACGTTTCGTTTGACTACAGTTGACTTTTGTTGACCAAAATTTACAATTGTCACAATAACCTACGACCATATAGAGGTACCATCATGTTTTACCTTCCACCACCACTTTGCAAGCAAACTAATATCAAAATCTATCAAATCTTTAACTGCTAGACCTCCCGTGTTTTTAAGTGTAGTTACTTTCTCCCAAGCCACCCAATTAATGCATCTCTTTTCATCTGATCTTATCCATAAGAATCTTCTTCTTATTCACTCCCAGCTTTCAATTACCTTCGAATGGGCCTTAAATACTGACAGTTAATAATGAGGAAGGCTGCCCAACACTAAATTCTCCAATGTGAGTCTACCCACAAACAAGTGGGATTTCTTTTTCTAGTTGTTTAATTTGTTTTGGATCGTTCAACCACATGATTCCAATTTTTGGTCAGTCTCATGTTTGCCCCTATAGGTAGCTCGAGGTATGAGAATGGAAATTATGAAGCCTTGCATTCCAAGAAATTCACATGTCTTCTTTCTCAACCCCAATTCCATATACTTTGCTCTTGCAGAAATTCACCTTGAGTCCAGACGCCAATGAGAAGCATCTTAACAATCGTTTCAGATTAAGGAAATTCACCGGGCACCACATCATCAGCATACATGAAATGTGATAAGCTGGGACCTTCATCTGGGAGCTGAATGTTATGAAAATATGTTTCTCCATCGCTGTCGCATTACTACATGTTGCCCCTCCATTGCAATAATAACAAGAAAGGGGAGAGGGGGTCCCCTTGCCTCAACCCCTTCTTAATGGCAAATTCTTTTGTTGGAGCACCATTTACTAAAACTGACCCCCTGCCGGATTTTAGCATCCCACTGATCCATTTCCTCCATCTTAGCCCAAATTGCATCTGGGATAATACTGAATTCAAATAACCCTAATCAACTGAGTCAAAAGCTTTTTCCAGATCTACTTTGAAGAACATGGACTTATTCCTTGACTTCTTAGCCTAGTTATAAATCTCATTGATTATAAAAGGGCCATCTAGAATATTCCTTCCACGAATGTGTGCTATTTGTTCACCGTTCACCATTTTGTGAATGACCCCCTTTAATCTCTCTGCCAAGATCTTAGAGATAATATTCACAAAGCATCCGATCAAGCTGATAGGTTTATAATCCTTCAAGCCCAAGGGATCTCTAATTTTTGGAATTAAAGATATAAAAGAGCGTTGCAACCTCTTCTTACTTGGCCCGTTCTTTCAAAAAAAAATATTGCCTTCACCACATTAAAGTAAATAATGCTCCAAAATTCTTTAAAGAATTTAAAAGTAAGTCCATCTGGGCCCGGTGCCTTTTCAGATTAGCATGCCCATACAGCCTCTTTAACTTCCTCACACGTGAAATCCCCTTCAAGACTCTTATTTTCCTCTTCTGATAGCTTCTTGAATTTTCCACTAAGTAGAGCCGGTCTCCGAGATTGATTCAATTTTAACTTGTCTATGAAGAATTTGAGGACACCAACTTTTATCTCACTGGGATTATGGATCCATTACCCATTATCCATGATCTCCTTAATCCTGGACTTCCTTTATTCCCATTAATGATTGCGTGAAAAATCTCGAGTTCTCATCCCCCTCAACGTCCCATTTTATCCATGATTTTTGTTTCAAGTCATGTCTTTTCCTTATTTCGATCTCTTTCATTTTTGTTTGCTTGGACTTCCAATCTTGATTTTTCTCGGGGTGAGTTTTCTCAATTCAGCTTGCAATTCCAAAAAATCGAATGCTTTTTTGATTTCATTTTCCTCTTCTTTTTCTACAGCTACACTTTTGCTTCGCCACTTTTTAAGTTCTTCTTTGATCTTTTTCAATTTCCTTAAGAGAATGCGATCTTCCATATTATTACTAACACTGACCAACCACGCCTTTTCTACCACTTCTTTGCAGCCTGGAATCATGACCAAGAGTTATAGAATTGGAAGGGGCATGGGCCGAAATCTATAGGATCACCAACTAAAATAATCAGATTGTGGTCTGAATATTGTCTGGGAAGCGCAAGAAGATTAGCAATGCTCCATTTGTTCATGAACTGTTTACATACCAAGAATCTATCCAGCTTACTTAGTTTCCTCCCATCATTACTAATCCACGTATATCTGCGACCCCTATATTGTATTCAACCAAACCTGCATCTTTAATGAAGTGATTGATCACATTTGTTCTAGCTTCACAAAGGTAAGCAGATAGCCTATCATCCTTTACTCTAACATCATTGAAGTCCCCCATAAAAACCCAAAGTCCGTGGCTAGAATTTTTAATTTCCAACAAGTCTTCCCAGATCTTTTTCCTTTCTCATGGATTATTTGGGGCATAAACATTCACGAAATTGAATGTTTGATTGTGCCCTAACCATCTCCCAGATATGACAATAAAATAGGAGTTCACGATGGAACTTTGTTTTTTGAACAAGTCCTTATTCCATACACAGAAGAGACCACCTGATCTTCCTTTAGAACCAACTGCTTCAGCATCAAAATTATATTGGTTCTAAAAGTCAGCAAAGTTAATATTCTCAATATTCACCATTTGAGTCTCATGTATGCTTACAAAGTTGATGTTATGTCTTTTGAGAATCTCTTTAACTTGGATACTTTTATCCACGCCACATGCACCTCTTATGTTATATGTGAGTAAATTCATTTTTGCTTTCCAATGGCACATTCACCTTCAATTTCACATATCAACACCTCATTGAACCCATCTAATTGAAAACCAACTTCTTTCCCAATGTTTTTGGTCTTCTCAATCTCCACGGAAATGGTGTTCGAGTTCTTCGAATTAATGAGACTATATTGGCTAATTTGGATTCCATCTGATTTTTTGTGTCATTTGTGGCAGTTCACTCTCATCACGTCTTTTAGCTTCATTGAGATTGGGACATATTTTGAATTGTGTATTATCTTTTGTTTCTTTTCCTTGGTCTTTGATTTTTGAGATTTTCCACACCTAATTCGATCATTCTCTGTTTCGTCCAACCTCCCTAACGAGTTGTTTGGCTCGTTGTTCAAATCAAAAGTTTAAGATATGTCTTCCTCACCATGTTCTTTTGGCGATTGTTCACTTTCGTAACTGCATTGATACCTTCTATCGATTTCCTTATTCCATATCCCCTGAATTCCGTTTTCAATGGAAGCCCCTTCGGTAGGAATATTTAGATTAGTATTCAGACAAAAAATAGCCTCTGTTCTTTGATTCCAAGTTGGTCGATGTTATTTTCTCTCGTTGGTGCTGTGAAAGGAATTGTTTAATCTAGTTTACTTGGGTCCGACTCATTTGCAACCTCATCCCCCCTATTATTTCCGGTTTTCCAATTCTTCCCTTCTACTCTTGCATTTGTTGAGATATGGTTTTGAAACGTTATTCTCATGTTGCTCTGTTCAATTGACGGTTCCCCCTTTTACTTTGATCTTCCTCGTTATTATTTCCATCTTCAAAATTCTGCATGTTTTCTTTCTCCATGTTATTACGATCCAACATGTCTTTGGTTCGTTCCCTTTCTTGATTAAACAAAAATCACCATTTCTTATTTGATCTCCTTCATCCCCCTTGTTCATTTGACCTTCTACCACCTGTATATGTATATGACCTTCATTCTCGATTGTGTTTAGAGATTCATTTTCCGTTTCACTAAGAATTTCTTCTTCTTCACTTTCTTCTTCCCATGTCCCATAGCCATTCTCGATAGTGTCTGAAATACCTTCACTATCATCTTCTGAGTCTAAAAATAAGCTCTTTATGTTGGAAAAGGCCAGTTCCCACACAACTCCGTCCTCCTTGACCCACACATAAAAACCAATTTTTCTCCAAACTACCTGTACGACTTGGTTAATAGAAGCACAAATATTGGTTAAAATGTGACACCCCATTTCTACTGTTTGCAAATACTATGGTTTTTCGTATAAAAACAGGAATACAAAAATACGGTTTATCAAAAACCGATAATTTAAATGCTTAAAACAGTGGGTGTACAAATCCATATCAAAACTAACCATAGTAAGCAAGAAAGGATTAAACCTTGAGTCCAAGATGGGAGCTAAATCGGGCTCCACTCCAACTAAACTTCTACCAAATATACCTTAGCATTTTAACCTGGAATACATGGCAAAACATAAAATACGTAAGACAATAATGTCTCGTGAGTTACATGAGTTTTAGACTCAAACCTTTAGCTCCTTTTCCAGCTTTTTATAAAATTTATAACATAAAACTTCTGTTGAAACTTTATAGTAATAACATACTATAACTCTTTACTTTTCGAAATCATTTCATAACATACTTTACAAAAAAAAACATCTTTCAAAACTTATAGTAGTATCATACTATAACTCTTCACTTTTCAAATTCACTTCATAATATATTTTTCAAAAATAGCTTCTTTCTTACTTTCTTTGACTGGTTTTATAAGCTTGCTGGATTTTTATACTTAGGGCTTTAATCACCATAAGTGATACCCCAAGTCTCTATGGCTAGAAAGAACGGATCAATCCTCACCATAGAAGTTCTTAGGCAATCTACTTCGCGATGGGGCTTTTTCCCCAGTAGATCCCTTTCCTAACCCGGGTAGGTGGAACATAGTTCCCTTACTAACGCTGCTTGCTATAATTATCAGTCATACAAAATACTTTCTGCTTACTTTAACATTACTTACTTACATAGTGGCTAATTGCCAAACTTCACCATTCCTTGTCTTTATGACTGAATGCCAAATTCATAACTCTTGTTTCACATAAACCATATGTTTAAAACATATCTTTATAACATTTTAGGCTTAATGCCAAATCATACTTTCCAAACATCTTATGGCTATATGCCCGTTCATACTTGAAAACATATACAGTTTGTAACCAAAACATACTTCTTAAACATCTTGTGGCTATATGCCTATCCATACTTGAAAACATATACAACTTGTATTCAAAATATACTTTCACATAATTGGTTCATAGACCAACATACTTTCACTTAACTTGACTTGTAGTTCAAAACATAACTTCAAACGTAGCATTATACTTTCATAAACAAGTTGAAAATAATACTCTTGCATATAATTTCACATAAAGAGATTTTATAAGAATTCTTGAATATACTTACTTGCCATGTACCCCAGAATGGGTAAAAATACTGCATGTACTCACCTCACGTATTGTTAGAAAATTGGCTACACGTTCCTTGTATTTATATTCTTTTGATCCATTAATCACTTGGCATGGACCTATATTTAACATATTATACATTAAAATTCATGCTAACTGACTCTATAACTCCTTAGAGTCCTTATTATACCAATATAGGTCATAACAAGTCTATAACTTTTAAATGACCAACTTTAGTTAAATCGTATTTTATACGTATTTTACTACAGTACCCTCGAGGGGTCGTATTTTAATTATGATAATTTTCCATAAAGTTTTAGACCATTTTGAACCTATGTTCAAAATTTGAGGTCAATCGGACAAGTATAAGACCAAAACTCAAAATCAAATTTCACTTGGCAGGAGACTCAATGCAAAAACTGCATGTTTCTGCTGGCGCCGCCTCGTGTCGCGACCAGGGTAGTGGTCGAGTCGCGAAGGCAAAGTATATTGCCTTAAATGACGATTTTTCAAACTGCAGTTCCACTATTCACCCCATTAAGCTCTTAATAGTTAACTTAATTGGTTTAGGGTCATTTCCAGGCCCTAAATACCAACTTATACTTGATTTTAAACTACAAAATCATCAAATCTTCTTTATAAACTTGAAAATTCTTCCGAAATCCTCATTTTTCACCAAAAACCCATTTATTGAATTTTCAAGCTTATGAACTGATTTCTTGTTTCTTTTATAACATTTTTAACTTAATTAAACTATTAGAACCATGTGAAATCAATTTCAACTCATTAACCCATTTCTAAGGTTCTTGAGCTAAAAACCTATTTCATCATTTTTGCATTAAATCTTCAATTCCATGGAACTACTTGTTAATACAAGTTTCTTTCATCATTTCTAACCTGTTGGACTCATCAAAACCACTTGTTCATCCAAACCCGTGACTAATGTTCTTGAACCAAAATCATCATTTCTTGATTTTCAACATGTTCAAGGGTTAGAACATGTTTACTTGATGATTTTGAGCAAGAAGGTTTAGATGATTTCTCTGGAACCATGACTTCTAGAAAATCAGAAATCAAGTGCACGATTCCCGTTCAAGACTTGGATGAAATAAGCTTAGAACATGGAGTTCTTACCTTGTTTGCTTGGAAACCTTCAATTCTAACTTCAATTGCAAGAATTTCCAGAAATCCTTCTCTTCTCTGGTGCTCTCTCGATCACTCCCGTAGTCTCTAGAACTCTCTTCTGAATTTATGATCATTAATGAGATATTTTCTTATTTTTATATTTTTCCATCTTTGTGAAATGACACAACAGCCCCTGAACTCTCATTCCTTGGACTTTTGGCACTAACATTAAATTTTGCCACTTGAAACTATGATTCTTACATTTTTAGTCCAAACTAGAATTATACTTTTATAATAATTCTTGTATATGATCAAATGACCAAATTACCCTTGCAAACATACTTTCTCGTAAAAATACACATAAAACTTTAAATTACACCCACCTTATTTATATTATTAGTTTGGGTCGTTACATAAAATGTAGACCCTCCCATAGGATACATTTGCAGCATCCTTAGAACAATCACAAGGAATCAACACCCTCCTGAATTTACTTGCTATTATCGTGGAAACGTGAGGATCCCACATTTCCACGGGTACCCTGTTATTTTAACCCAAATTGCTTTCAACTTTTGACCATTTGAACCATCCCAAAGTTTTAACCAAGCGAACCACCTATCCCTATAATTCCGATGTTGCTCAAGAAACTTATCAACATCAAAAGAATTCCCAATGTCTATTAGTACCATTAATCCCCCTAAGTATCTTACAAAAGCTCAAATTATTCTATCTACTTTAATGATGTTAAAAAAGGACACGAGGCTTTCGTAATCTTTAAATTCCCCAATTAAACAACTTTTTAACCCTAAGTATCTTACAAAAGCTCAAATTACTCAATCGAATTTTGAGACTCACCTTTAATCATTTCTGCGAACGACATTGATTGCTTTCTAATTTCGTTATCTTTGTTCCAGTTAGCGTCTCTAATCCTGTTATCTTTATGTGAATAACTTAAGTTTTGGTGTACCTGCTTGTGTGTGGGATGATGATAGAACATGTAGTTTTGATCTAATCGCTGTCTGTTGGAATTCCATTTTCCGGTATCCCATCTACAAATCGTCGGCATAGTTCTGTGCGAGTTGAGTCTCCCGTATCTTGCTATGTTCGCCTGCAGCACCGAATTGCCCACCATGATACGATTTAGAGTTCTTTCAAGGCTATAAACAGCAGGCACATTAATGAATCTCGCAAACCCAAAGTTTGTCCCATAGTTGTCTTTCTTTTTCGCTAGATAGAAGTCCAAGATTCTTCCGTATTCTTTTAGTATCTTCCATAAATCAGATTCTGAACATCCATCCAGAATGTTGGAGATGTAATAAGATGTTGCGACTCGGTTAAGTTCGTGATACGAATGATACGAATGTTGATGTTCTTTAGCACCTGCATTTTTCTGATACCTTACTTCTGTCCATCCACCGTTGCTCCGGTAACTCCCTCGCACACACTCTCTCTTTCTGCAACTGTTCCTCTCCCGCTCATTCTCTCTCTCAGCTATGCCTTCACTAGGTAACTCTCAGGTTTCACTTCCACAATTATCTTACCATCTTTTCACCTTACCCGCATCTTCTTTTTTTTTTTGGAACCGACAATTTTAACACCTTGAGGGTACTCAACCTTGCAACCCAGGGCGGTTGGCAATTACCTATGGCGCAAAGCCTTTCCCCTCCACCTGTTTTTCGCCGACCAGAAAAAATCCCAACATGGGGTTAGTTGGAGTCGAACTCCAGACCATCCACCACATGGGTATATAACCCGGGCGCATCCACCCGGTTAGGCTAGGCTTCACTTGATACCCGCATCTTCTACGACCAACTTATAGTACCATAGTAATAAACTAAATTTATTATTTAAATGCCTAAACTTTTACATAATTTAAAAACCAAAATGAAACAAATATATAACCTAACCACTATTTAGCTACTATTTCAGTATTTCATAACTACATACTGAAAGTTTTGTAGTTTATTTAATTTATAGATTACATCAATTGTATATAACAAGTGGGAGCCCGTGCTCCGCACGGGTTCAGGATTGTTTTTACGGGTGTTTGTTGTGTGTATTTAATTTGGTTTTTTTTGTTCGGCGTTGAATAGGGACAAAATGTGAGAAATCTTTGAATAGAAAACATTTTGGAATGTGCAAAGCTGTAGTATTAAAAAACGAAAGTAGGATGCTACCATGAAAAAAGGAGACAAGAAAATTGATACATAGAGGCCTTCAAAGTTGTGATAGGAACGCACCGCCACCGAAAGTCAACATGTTTGGCAGTGCTGCCGGTGACGGAACACCGCTAGATTTTGGTTTCTTCGCATCTGCAAAAAAGCTACCGGCAATAACCTGGTAGACACACCATTGTCAGCATGTTGCCTTGTGTGTGTGCGTGCGTGAGAGAGAGAGAGAGAGAGAGAGAGAGAGATCTGTACAACTGATGCAGCCACCGGCATCCCCGTCACACCACCACCCAAAACCCACCCATCTGAACCAGCAAGAGAGACACTCAATCCGCTAGGTTTATACTTTACTTTTTACCAATATAAACAATAAACTTACATTTTCTTTTACCAATGATAGCAATGTACTTTATGGATATTGCTCATATTGGTAGCATAATATATGTATGTTTCTATTATCAGTAAAAATATAAAGTACATTGCTATTTGGGGCAAAAAAGGTAAAGTTTATTGCACATATTGATAGTGAGAGGAAAGTACATTGCTGTTAAGAGCAACATGTAAAAAAGAAAGTGTACCTGTTCAACAATGGAGTTATCTGTCAATGGAATCCTCTGTTTGTTTAGCTTCCCGTATCCTCTTTTGTATATCAACTCCTTCACAATCTTCAAATTCGGGTATCTAAAAGAAAAAAGAATTCAAATTCTTTTAAAATTTTTATAAAAATAAAAACTTGCTTGCAAAGATAAAGATAAAGGTAAAGATAGATACCCATAGGTAACATATGGTTCCATCCTGTGTAGCATGTTGAGTGTTGCCTTGTTGACTTTCAAGAACACACCATTGAATATCTGGTTTATTAGAAAAAACATTAATTAACAATTTATAATAAAAAATAATAATTTGAAGAAGAAAAGTTACCTGTCTCAAACGCAAGAGCTACAAAATCTTCTTTGTTTTTGGGTCCATGGCATTAATACTGAAAGTTAAGAAAAAAAGAATTAAATATAAATAAAACGGGTGTTATTAGTATTTGCAAAATTAGGTAAATTAACAGAAATAAATCATACCCACGAATCCCTATGATGAAGAGCATTTTGGCTTCAGGATTGATGTAAAATCCACCCTTCAACCTTGCTTCACGTTTCAGTTGAATCAATTCCTTTTGCTAAAATATATAAATAAAATATTAGTTTAATATGCACAGAACAAAACATCGAACACCTTGTCAGCATAAATCCAGTCCAAATTAACAACTAACAAATATTTCAAACACAATTTATACACGTCAAATACAGTACCTAGAGGCCATCCAAGAGAAGACACAACGAAGGGAAGTGGAGCATAGGTGGCAGGAGTGGCAATGGTGGCGGCCAAGTGGAAACCAGCGTCTTTCCATGAGCCTCTACCGACACTATAGCGTCTTTCCATGAGCCTCTACCGGCAGTATCCAATCGAACATGAAAATCAAGCTATTTTTAGCTTTGTATTAACAAAGCTAGAAACAGTAACGTACTTCAATTTATTGGATTATTATATTTTTAATGAAATAGAAGAAATGAAAGTACAATAGTATAGTCAACAAATACATAAAAGTATATAAGTTGCTGATATTGCCTTATTTATACATATATTTCGGGCAATATCGAGTGCCTAAACACGTGTTTATGGTATGATATCAAGATAAAAGGTACTTATACGTTTAAATTACCAAAACACACGAAAAATGGCTTTGCGGATAAAGGAGCTGAATACGAGCCTAAAATTGAACAAAAGGAGTAAAAGATCCATCGGGAAGGAAAGAGCTAAAGAAGAGCGTATTCTAGGCGTTAAAACGAAAGAAAAAGTCCAACAGGAGTCAGATCGCGACCCGATCTCCTTACGGATCGCGACCCGATCTGCTGACAAACGCGTGACGATTTGCTGACAAAAAGATCGCGACACGCAGAGGAAATCGCGACCCGACGCCATCGCGACGCGACCACCATGTGCATCGCGACCCGACCCACCAACCACAGTCCACTGAGTCGGGGTAGTGGCCCACTGAGAAACGCACTACGCTGCACATCGCAACGCGACCACCCATATGATCGCGACGCGATCTCCTCTGGACAGACCTATAAATTGAGGCTTTCTCTTGTTGTTTGGGAGATCAACTTACACATCAACCTTCACACCTACACCTCCAGAAACACGATTCACAACATCAGACTCGGTAGTTTGCCTACTGGTACGGTGCGGATGGAATCGAGAGCTTGAAGAATGTTCGGCCGGGACTTCATTCGGTTTGCTTTATATATATGTTTAGCATTCTACTATGATTTCCTAGGCCATATTTTTCATATCATGTTATATTTGTTACCTGCATTATTTATTACTTAGATTTGAATACTATCTAGTTATGATTTGATTGTTATTTATCGGATATTGAACGTTTTATATTTTATCTTGCATAATTCATTTGACTATCATATATGTTAAGGTACCTTCCTTTTGGACTTATTGTTGAGTTATTTTAGTCTAGAGGACCAATCTGACTATATGACTTTTATCATAACTGTGCTATAACCATTAGACAGATATGACTGGTGATGGACCAAATCCTAGGGTTAAGTCACGAAGGTAGAAACTTATATGTGTATGGCAAGTTTGTACTAGAGGACCAATCTGTACAAACCATTTTGATTTTCATGACCATTGAGATCAAAAACTCGAATGAATCTTGTATGATACGAACCAATACATGATTATTTGGAAAATGTAATTGCATGACCATTGCCATTAATGACCTTATAATCATAGGATTAGGTAGTTGGACCAAAACATCTAATCACTCTAGAAATCGATATTTAACTTCAATATCCATTGCACTAATAGCATATCAAACATAACTAGATGGTTGAATCGAATCTAAGTACAAATGTTTACTTTTATGTTTTGTAATTTATATTTATATCTCCCGTTTCTAATAAACTTCTGCGTTGTCTCTTGACACGAGTCAATGCATTTTCTCAAACTCCCCCCTTTTTAATTACTGTTTGCTTGAATAATTGTTAATTAATAATTGATTTTCTTAACTTAAAAATATCCGTTTTCCCTTGGGTTCGACAACCCGGATTTACCATTACTATACTACAACCGATTAGGTACACTTGCCTAATTGTGTTGTTCTATTCATACATGGTATTTCCCTGTTCAGAAATATAAAACTAATGTGAAAACCAATTGCTAATATCGTATATACGCTCGTAACACACCAAGTTTTTGGTGTCGTTTCTGAGTATTTTATATGTATGTCAGAATGCACAACAAGTTTTTGGCGCCGTTGCCGGGGAATTCGGATTTATTTTTAGTATAGAAAATTAAATTATTAGTTAATATTTGTGTGATTGTACATTTGTTTTTGTGTGTTATGTATTTTTATTGCTTTGATTGACATATCACTAATCATAAAATAGATATTTGCACACCTTAAGCATATTTTAAGTGTGGGGTGAATATTTGGGGAAAAATGAAGTAACAAAACCTTTGAAATCTTTTCTGCTCACGCAATGCGACGTGTATGCCATCCGGACGCGACGCGTCGACAATCCGGATTGCGTTGACAAAAAGACAACTTCAAAAATTACGCGACACGGAAACGTGCATAACGCGTAAACAACCGAGGCAGATGCTAGTCGTGCATAATGATTCATGGTTTTTCAGGTTAAAAATCAGCCACTACTGAGAAGGGGGACGCTTCTTTACAGTGGAGGCAGCGATACTGACGACGGTCAAAAGTCACACAGCCAGGACAACACACCACAACCGCAACCCAGTAGCCACGGCTTTGAAACTTCAGGGAGCACAAAATGAGTGATATTTTTCTTTTATTGTTATTATTTTATTTATTTAATTTTTGTGTGTTTATTTGTGTGTGAATAATATTTGTCTGAGTGATGTGTATGCAGATTTGCTAAGATTCAATGCTGGCAGCATGTTCAACGAATTCTTTTCTGTGGAAAGAGCCTCATATATGACGTCGACCGGTACCCAAGGGGAGTCTGTTCCATTTAGCTCCCTTTACTGTTTTGAATTACATATACAATAAAATTATTGTATAAAATAAGTGTAGGGTAAGAGCGTCAAACTGCATTAATTAACTGAGCCAAGTAAAATTTTTATCTTAAACATCTATTCCAAAATTGAACGCTAAAAAGATAATTGTTAAGAAAACTCGAATGAATCTTGTATGATACGAACCAATACATGATTATTTGGAAAATGTAATTGCATGACCATTGCCATTAATGACCTTATAATCATAGGATTAGGTAGTTGGACCAAAACATCTAATCACTCTAGAAATCGATATTTAACTTCAATATCCATTGCACTAATAGCATATCAAACATAACTAGATGGTTGAATCGAATCTAAGTACAAATGTTTACTTTTATGTTTTGTAATTTATATTTATATCTCCCGTTTCTAATAAACTTTTGCGTTGTCTCTTGACACGAGTCAATGCATTTTCTCAAACTCCCCCCTTTTTAATTACTGTTTGCTTGAATAATTGTTAATTAATAATTGATTTTCTTAACTTAAAAATATCCGTTTTCCCTTGGGTTCGACAACCCGGATTTACCATTACTATACTACAACCGATTAGGTACACTTGCCTAATTGTGTTGTTCTATTCATACATGGCATTTCCCTGTTCAGAAATATAAAACTAATGTGAAAACCAATTGCTAATATCGTATATACGCTCGTAACACACCAAGTTTTTGGTGTCGTTTCTGAGTATTTTATATGTATGTCAGAATGCACAACAAGTTTTTGGCGCCGTTGCCGGGGAATTCGGATTTATTTTTAGTATAGAAAATTAAATTATTAGTTAATATTTGTGTGATTGTACATTTGTTTTTGTGTGTTATGTATTTTTATTGCTTTGATTGACATATCACTAATCATAAAATAGATATTTGCACACCTTAAGCATATTTTAAGTGTGGGGTGAATATTTGGGGAAAAATGAAGTAACAAAACCTTTGAAATCTTTTCTGCTCACGCAATGCGACGTGTATGCCATCCGGACGCGACGCGTCGACAATCCGGATTGCGTTGACAAAAAGACAACTTCAAAAATTACGCGACACGGAAACGTGCATAACGCGTAAACAACCGAGGCAGATGCTAGTCGTGCATAATGATACATGGTTTTTCAGGTTAAAAATCAGCCACTACTGAGAAGGGGGACGCTTCTTTACAGTGGAGGCAGCGATACTGACGACGGTCAAAAGTCACACAGCCAGGACAACACACCACAACCGCAACCCAGTAGCCACGGCTTTGAAACTTCAGGGAGCACAAAATGAGTGATATTTTTCTTTTATTGTTATTATTTTATTTATTTAATTTTTGTGTGTTTATTTGTGTGTGAATAATATTTGTCTGAGTGATGTGTATGCAGATTTGCTAAGATTCAATGCTGGCAGCATGTTCAACGAATTCTTTTCTGTGGAAAGAGCCTCATATATGACGTCGACCGGTACCCAAGGGGAGTCTGTTCCATTTAGCTCCCTTTACTGTTTTGAATTACATATACAATAAAATTATTGTATAAAATAAGTGTAGGGTAAGAGCGTCAAACTGCATTAATTAACTGAGCCAAGTAAAGTTTTTATCTTAAACATCTATTCCAAAATTGAACGCTAAAAAGATAATTGTTAAGAAAAATGTTTTGAAAATAAATTTGTAGGTTACATTTAGTTTTATGTATGTATTTTTAGTTTTTCATTCTTTTATATAAACTTTAGTTCTATAGAGGACAAGTTTTCAGCTTGGTAGTTACCAAATGTTTTGCATAAATAATAAAATAGACCCGTTGAAGATTTATCGGTTGTTAAAAATTGAGTTTTTGCCAAAACAGATTGAGTCAGTTTCCCTACTTGCGAAACGCACGAATTATATGCTGTTACTAAATTGAGGAAAATAAGCCTCGATAAATGAACTTAAAATGAGAAAAATTCTCAAGAAATCTGATGTGCTAAAAAGCAGAAGTCAAGTAATGTTATACCATAAGATTGAGACTCAGAAAGGAAAATTCTATCAGTGGCCTTTGACATTCGAGCAAGTAGACATAAAATGGGTGGCCTTCGGGCATTTATGCACCTTATTACCTAAAACCAACTGGTTTGGGATAATATTGTGGAAAGCTCGCTACATGGGTGTCATCGAAAGTCATGGAATTTCCTTAGTGGCCTTTGGAATTTGAATTAGTAGACTCTGTACAGTCTTGAGTCGAAAATTTGTAATCAAAAGTTCCATCGAAAGTCACGAGTTTCAAAGGTGCGGAAAAATAGAAATAATAATTTAACTTGATAAATTTAGTCCAGCATGATTTTTAATTTAAATATGGGAAATTCAACAAAAAGTCTTGAGGTGGAAGAATCTTTAAAGGGTGTATTCGATGTTATGTAAAAATGAGTATTTATCAATCTAAAGACTTGTCGTTGATAGAAAGAGAGTTTGTGTAAAGTTTTGAAAAGTTAGAAATATGTACATAGGACTAGGTATAATCTACTATGTTTATTCTTAATTCATTATTCTTAACATCGGTAATAAACGCTAGATCTGTGATAGCATATGGAAAGTTGTTTGGACATCAAGTTTCTCGGCTTGGTTTTAAATTGTAGTTTGCTTGAGGACAAGCAAAGTCCAAGTGTAGGGTATTTTGATATTGCCTTATTTATACATATATTTCGGGCAATATCGAGTGCCTAAACACGTGTTTATGGTATGATATCAAGATAAAAGGTACTTATACGTTTAAATTACCAAAACACAGGAAAAATGGCTTTGCGGATAAAGGAGCTGAATACGAGCCTAAAATTGAACAAAAGGAGTAAAAGATCCATCGGGAAGGAAAGAGCTAAAGAAGAGCGTATTCTGGGCGTTAAAATGAAGGAAAAAGTCCAACAGGAGTCAGATCGCGACCTGATCTCCTTACGGATCGCGACCCGATCTGCTGACAAACGCGTGACGATTTGCTGACAAAAAGATCGCGACACGCAGAGGAAATCGCGACCCGACGCCATCGCGACGCGACCACCATGTGCATCGCGACCCGACCCACCAACCACAGTCCACTGAGTCGGGGTAGTGGCCCACTGAGAAACGCACTACGCTGCACATCGCAACGCGACCACCCATATGATCGCGACGCGATCTCCTCTGGACAGACCTATAAATTGAGGCTTTCTCTTATTGTTTGGGAGATCAACTTACACATCAACCTTCACACCTACACCTCCAGAAACACGATTCACAACATCAGACTCGGTAGTTTGCCTACTGGTACGGTGCGGATGGAATCGAGAGCTTGAAGAATGTTCGGCCGGGACTTCATTCGGTTTGCTTTATATATATGTTTAGCATTCTACTATGATTTCCTAGGCCATAATCTTCAGATCATGTTATATTTGTTACCTGCATTATTTATTACTTAGATTTGAATACTATCTAGTTATGATTTGATTGTTATTTATCGGATATTTAACGTTTTATATTTTATCTTGCATAATTCATTTGACTATCATATATGTTAAGGTACCTTCCTTTTGGACTTATTGTTGAGTTATTTTAGTCTAGAGGACCAATCTGACTATATGACTTTTATTATAACTGTGCTATAACCATTAGACAGATATGACTAGTGATGGACCAAATCCTAGGGTTAAGTCACGAAGGTAGAAACTTATATGTGTATGGCAAGTTTGTACTAGAGGACCAATCTGTACAAACCATTTTGATTTTCATGACCATTGAGATCAAAAACTCGAATGAATCTTGTATGATACGAACCAATACATGATTATTTGGAAAATGTAATTGCATGACCATTGCCATTAATGACCTTATAATCATAGGATTAGGTGGTTGGACCAAAACATCTAATCACTCTAGAAATCGATATTTAACTTCAATATCCATTGCACTAATAGCATATCAAACATAACTAGATGGTTGAATCGAATCTAAGTATAAATGTTTACTTTTATGTTTTGTAATTTATATTTATATCTCCCGTTTCTAATAAACTTTTGCGTTGTCTCTTGACACGAGTCAATGTATTTCTCAAACTCCCCCCTTTTTAATTACTGTTTGCTTGAATAATTGTTAATTAATAATTGATTTTCTTAACTTAAAAATATCCGTTTTCCCTTGGGTTCGACAACCCGGATTTACCATTACTATACTACAACCGATTAGGTACACTTGCCTAATTGTGTTGTTCTATTCATACATGGTATTTCCCTGTTCAGAAATATAAAACTAATGTGAAAACCAATTGCTAATATCATATATACGCTCGTAACACACCAAGTTTTTGGTGTCGTTTCTGAGTATTTTATATGTATGTCAGAATGCACAACAGTTGCTATTTCTTACATTTAACCCAAATTAAACGCAAAGATTAAAAGATCAAATCTAATGCAATCATTTACAACCGCATATCCTACCTGAGATATTACCTTGTATTTCTTTTGGCGGGCTGCTTTCTTTTGGCGGATCCTGGTTGTTTCAAAAAATGTTTATAAACCTGATGCATTCCACTTTCATGAGCAAAAGCATTAACACCAACAATAGGCTTATGTGGCTGCAGCATAAGTCCACTGTACTTTTCCACCTAAATAAAACATTTGTGAGTACTTCAAGACTTATATCTTTTAAATAACTGATAATAATACAATAAAATTAAAGTTTGAATAAGCACCATTTTGCTAGCCATGACAATATGTCTTGTATTAATACCAATATACAAACCACCCAATAACTCTCCCTATTTTCAACAAAAAGTGAAACACCCATTCTTAAAAAATGGAATCTTGATCGTATATTTACGATTTTATATATTACACTCACCTCTTCCAAAGATGCATTACCAGCTCTCTCTCGAATTCCATTAATTGTTACTTCTAATTGTCTCGCACCATTATAAGCCCCCTGGAATTCAAATATGTTAGCATATGAATCGAAATTTGAAATGAGAAAGAATGTTTATGGAAGCTTGCCTCTAAAGTATTGGCGGTTGAAAGCCCAAAATCATTCTGGCAATCTGTAGAAATGATGAGGTTCTCAATAGCAGGAGTGTTTGCTTTAATGTCAGCAATGAGTTGCCCGAATTCACGATGCCAGTTATAGCCCACAGTATCAGGAATGTTAAGAGTCGTTGCACCTGAACTTTCGTCTTTTTCTTTCTTAGTCAAAACTTAAACCCCTTACTTTACAAATCTGGATTTGACATGTTCATTGAACCCTTTCCATAATAAAAAATCTTGCATATATTTTCAAAGAACTTGAAACAGAAATCACTTATCAAAAGACAGTATTTGCACGCAATAGGATCCGAATGGCATTAGGAAACTTGTCATCATGTGAGTTTGATAGTGGTATTTTACTAAAGGGTACTTTAGACATTTTACATATAGGCAAACACCTTTTACAACTATATTCAAGTCCAATTTGCAAGGAATTATATCCGCATGTCGAATAACTCGTGTATATGTTAACCAAATTTGTTCCACTTTGATGAATCAAACCGTGACTATTATGCCAGTAAGTACCTATTTGTTTCTACTATATTTCTTTATAGTTTTCAATTTCTTTATATCACAATCTTTAAGGCTAAATGCAAAAAATAACAACAAACTTTCATTTATTCGTTTATTATAGCATGCTACTTTCTTTTCGTTCTGTTACAATTGTACTTCCAATTCATTTCTTAATACAGCATGGTACTTTGAATAATCTACCAAATTATACCAATGTACTTTTAATGTTTATTCTACCCGATTATAGTAGTAAGAAATTGCAATGATTTTGAATGATATTTCAATAAATGGATAGATTTTTAAAGTACAATGCTGTAACAGGAAGAAATGAAAGTAGAAAACTATAAAAAAACAAATCAATAAAAGTACATTGCTATTTATTGCAATTAACCCTATTTTTAAATATCATTTATATTTTATTCTCAATCATGTAACTTTCTTGTTTGTTGGATGCAGGAAGGATACACATTTACTGATTTAAGTATTTTAAATCCATCAAAAGTCCCCGATATTTGTCTATCCAAATTTGTGACACTTTTATTACAGGTTCTAACAATTAAAATTACAACAAAAATACAAACTTTGATGTTCAAGATTTTTTAATACTTACATAATTTGTCATTCTAGTTCACATCACAAAGGCAACGACCAGTTCGTGGCAGTGCACAAAAGCTATTATTAAATTACATACTTACTTTACCATGCAAGGTGTGTTAATTTTTACCATCTTTGACTCCCATTTCACCAATGTAAATTTACCTTTTTACCCTTTGACCTTTTTGGTTATTGCAGTCTTCTTTTACAGCAGCAGGTTGTTACCTATGTCCTGCACCTGGTTCGAAAGGCACAAAGCTTCTTATTTGTTGTTCGGTCAATTCCGCTTTACCGTTAAAGATGGAATCATTTTATGTTGGTTCTTTTAACGAAAAAGTTAATTTTTCAAGCGAGTTAGATCATATTATAGAAAATGGAAATTCTCATTTAAATAAAATGGTTTTAAACGCGTCCGATGTTCCTTTTTTAAACACAAAATCTTCCGATTCGATTCTAACAGAAGCCAAACGGGTCAATATTTTAAGCGAACCAACATTTACATCCATTTGTTCATTGCATAAAACCGAACTCGAAAAATTCTAATTCAAAACCGAAAATTTACCCGATTATGGATCACGAGGGGTAGAACTGGTTGGTGTTGACAAACTTCATGAAGGGCAAATTGGTCATTTCATGGGTAGGTTCTTGGTCTCGTGGGAGTTTGTTTCCGGTGGCTGCAATTGTGTGTCTGGTCAATATTCGGTCATGGAGGTGCGCCACATGGTTGATGATGATTGGTTGTATCTTTCTAAATTAAGTAAGAGTGAGAATTTATGCTCGGATTTTGTTTAAGTATCGGCACGAGAAGCTCTGAGAGTCTTAAAGTCAATTCCCGTTGCTGCAAGAAGAAGCCTTCCTGTTATAGTCAACCCTCAAGGGCAGATTTTAAGCATACCGGTAAGCTCAAATGTCAATCTACTGACGTAGTTAATAACATAAATAGTGTACATGTGTATGATGATTGGACACAATACGAAAAGGGTAGTAATGGAAATTTACCTTCCAATATGATAAAAAGTCAGTTGAACGGGCTTCAGCTTCTGTTAGTGTAGTGTAAACAGATTCAATAACAGGACTATCAACAGTTAGTGAATGTAAATTATAATTAAATACCGCGAGACCGATAACATCAAGGGTTAATTGAGAAAACTGCTACTCCATGTTAACATCGGTGTCATTGAGCGCATACAGTTTGACCTTTTCCACAAATCTTTGAGAGCATTTGCAAAATACACGATCAACTATTACTGATAAGTATTTTTTGTGAAGTGATGGAACTACTGCCCTGCGTCTTGCCTATGAACAATTAGAGTTGTAATTAATAAGAAAAAAACCAAATTATGTTGGTTAAACAGTTAAATCAACCAAGAAAAGCTAAAATTGGTACAGAAGACCAACATCAAAAGCAGGTACAAACATCAAAGGCATCCAATTTAATGAGAAAACAGAAAGAAAATTACCGTCCAGAGTGAACCTTCTGCAATCGCAAAACCGGAACCGAATAAGAATTCGGACACCTCAGCGACAAGACCTTTAGCATACTTAGTTCCGTAATTCATCAAAACATTACGAAATTTCTTGGCCCGGCTGCTAGTCTGTAAATAGGTCCATACTCATTCATCCACTTGAACAATGGTAGAAAAAGGGCTCCGCCCAGAAGGTCTGACACGTCTTCCGGTTACGCATTGCAATTGGTATGTTTGAATCGTCGGATTGAGTATTCGAAATGGAGCGAGTCAAGGAGGTGAGCCAATCTGGACTGACCCATGACCCTTTTTCGAGTAAAGGGTGATGAAGGTGACTTAAGCCCCAGACCAAAAATACATCAGATAACGGAAGAGGCAGAAAAGGGAGGCGGGAAGAACACCTACAAGTCCCGAAAATGGAAGCGCAGAAAGATGTTGAAGAAGACGATGAAGGGGAAGAGAGATTCGCTGCTGCAATGACGCGAAATCCAGGGAGTTGCAGCGTAGTGAAGCACCGAATGCCAAATCAACGGAGATGGTGAGCAGTCGGTGGGTAAGGGTGCAATCGGTGGAGGTGGTGACCATAGAAGGTTCGAGATATAAAAGCCTGAGCACCCAAATAAGGATCCGACCCGACACACGACCCGCGTGTGACAAACCCAAAAAAAACGTACACCACATTCACAAAAATCACGGCAATTGATATATAGATAAACTAGATAAGTAAGTCGTGCAATGCTGCGACTATGTGGAAATAAAATGAAAAATGGATATGGGAAAACAATTTGTACAACGAAGAAAAAGAATATGTAAAATTGTAAAAATATAAAATATAAAAAACAGGGAAAAATTACAATGTTACATAAAAACTAAGAACAACAAATGATTTAGAAAATAGTAACACACTAATTTGGGATAGTTATGGAAAAAATTAGCACAAAACCAATAAAAATCTGAAATATGAACGGAAATTGTAAAAATAGAAAGGTCGACGTACAAATAGGGGTGCAAACGAGCCGAGTCGAGCCCGAGCCTGACCAAGCTCGGCTCGGGCTTGTTAAGAAATATATAGGGCTCGGCTCGGGCTCGGCTCGTTACGAGCTTTATGGACCTAAGCTCGGCTCGAGCTCGTTAAGAAATACACAGGCTCGCCTCGGGCTCGGGCTCGGCTCGTTTATATCTTAACAAGCCTAAACGAGCTTAAGCTCGGCTCGAGCTCGTTAACAAGCTCGTTTACTCTAATGCAGGAAAATAACAACTTACTTAATAACTTATATTCTAAAACAAACAAAATATTATAAAACCCTAGGTCCCTAAATGATTAAATGATTAAATACTTTTTAATATATATATATATATATATATATATATATATATATATATATATATATATATATATATATATATATATATATATATATATAGGCTCGTTTAGGGCTCGCGAGCCTAATCGAGCTTGGTGACACAGGCTCGGTTCGGGCTCGTTTAATAAACGAGCCTTATATTTAAGCTCGGGCTCGGCTCGGGCTCGTTTAAAATCGGTCTCGAGCCGAGCTTTTATCGAGCCGGTACCGGGTAGCTCACGAGCCGGCTCGGCTCATTTGCACCCCTACGTACACAGTATAAAAATTCGATGAAAAGTATAAAAAAATTGAAAACGGCAGAAATTGTAATAATTGGAAATTGGATGTGGGAAAGGTGGAAAAATAATAGTTTTGGCCATAATTGTAAAAAAACAAACTTAAAGGGGCAAAAGGGAAAAGTTTTGGTGCATGTTAGCATGTGGTGTATGCTAGCAAACTTTTGGTGTATTTTAGCAAGTAACCACGCCTAACTTGCCAAAATTGTATAGATATACAATATCAATCTTTATAAATGAAACCGAAACTTAGTTTTATTGTGAAATGATAAAAATGAAAAGTGATAGTGAAAGAACAAGTGGAAATGATTCTGAATGTTCCACGTCATGCCAAATGGGTATGAATCATCAAGTCCAGCTCATCGGTATTATCCGTTGGAACAGTCGGCTCGTAAGATGCTCCACCTCAGCCTCAGATTTTAGGTCTTTGTCTCCTTTATTTTCCGACAAAATCATGATCTTTTAGGCGAATATAATATTTGATTTAACATCAAATTTGTATGATATTTCATACTAAAATTTAATGCTATTTAAATATATTAACTTATATATCTGTTATTTTAATCGTAAATTTATATTAAATCGCAGATTTTTTTTTTTTGAACGACAATAATATATTACTAAAGGCTCAAGCAAGGAGCTTGGAGCAACAAATTACAACAAGGCAGGACACATATTCCAGTCATCCCACAAAAGGTTACAAGCTTGTTTATCCCTAATCCTAACCCATTGGAAAGCCATAAGTTTGATAGAATTAAACACCAAATTACAGTTAGAGATAAGGCCATTAAAAATAAGTTGGTTCATGCACCACCAAATTCTCCACAAGAAAGCAGCAAAAATGCATCCGAGTCTCCTGCCTTTAGTCGCTTGCCGTTTCTCAATACAAATAATTTTCTTCAACAGACTATCGATAGAGTCCGAGTCAATAGGCATGTCGACACACCAAACCTTGAGTTTAGCAAGAATATCCCTAGCGAAGGAGCAATGAACAAAAACATGTAACTCCAAGTCTTCAAATCTGTTGCAAAACGGGCAGCAGATATTCTCCACCTGAACACCCCTTTTCTGCAAATTTACTCTAGTGGGGAGGCACCCCAATTGAACTCTCCATAGAAAAATATTGACTTTATTCGGAAGGATTTTATTCCAATACGTGCTCACCTGTAGGTCGAGGAGCAGAAACTCGTCCAGAAGCCGTCTACAAGAAGAAACAGTAAACTGCCCGTCGTCCTCCAAACCCCATTCCCAACCCTCTTCCGATTCAAAGATTAAACATCTTAAATCAACGTTACCAATGGAGTACTTCTGTGAATGCAAGCAATGTTTCCCCACACTCTTCTACTCAGAGAGTTCGAAGCATTGATACCAAGGATCCCCTCCGGCCCATGAATGGCGCAAATGACTTTCTTCCAAAGGGCATCTCCATCTTTTTTAAAACGCCTCCACCACTTGATGAGAAGAGCATAATTCAACCAATGCAAGCTTCCAATATTAAGACCCCCTTTCTCTCTCTGATTCAGGATATTGTTCCAAACGACCCACGAAATATTTTTCCTGTCCAACGAGCCACCCCAAAAGAAACTATTTCTGATACTTTCAAGCTGTTTAATGACCATCGCCGGGGCTTTATAAAGAGAAAACATGTAGGTGCTTAAACTTCCAAAGAACTGCTTTGCACAGAATGAGCCTTCCACCAAAGGAAAGCAGACGATCCTTCCAAGACGACAACCTGTGATGAAACCTTGCGATAATGCCCTTCCAATTGCTAGCCCTATTAAGACCACCACCAACGGGCATCCCTAGATAATGAATTAGGAGGAAACCTGTTGGAAAATGGAGGCTTGTTTTTTAGTCATCAATGGGAGGAAGAAGTTTTTATTCAACAAAGGGAGGAAGATTTTCTTTTTTTTCAAACTTGAGGTGTAAATTTACTATATTATATACATTTCAAATGTGTATATATAGGACGTTTTAGTTGAGGAAATTTCACAACAACACAATACAAAACACACAAACACAAGAAACACATAGATAGATATTTGTGAGATAGCCTTTTGTGCAGAGTCCAGTTTGGCAGCCAAAAGTGCGAGTGATATTTTCTTGTGAGTAGTCAGACTACAAGTGCAGTTTAGCCTTGTATGATTGTAGTGTTTTCTTGGTGTTAATAAAACCATCTCTCTCGTTCGCCCGTGGACGTAGGTCGTGATCCCGTGACCGAACCACGTTAAATATTGTGTTTCGATTTTACAGTTTTTTCTTGGTTTGCCGTTATTCTCCATTTTATTTCCGCGTGTTTTACCGGAATCGTTTATCGTTTTTCGGAAGTGCCTAACTTGTTTTGTTATTCCTAACAAACTGGTATCAGAGCTCCGGGTTTAAAGGAAGTCGTATCTCGCGTATGCTCTGTGGTTGCAGCTTAGTCTGATCTTCCACATCAGAAACGAGGTTTCGATTGACCTTATAAAATATTATTTTTCGAGCTATGGCTGAAGATGGGAAAGTTAGGATCGAAAAATTCGAAGGTCACGATTTCGGATTTTGGAGAATGCAAATCGAAGATTATCTCTACCAGAAAAAATTACATCTACCACTGTTCGGAACAAAACCTGAAGCGATGGCACAGGAAGAATGGGACTTATTAGATCGGCAGGCACTTGGAGTTATAAGGTTATCATTGGCAAAAAATGTAGCATACAATATTGTCAGTGTGAAGACAACCTACAATCTCATAAATGCGCTGTCTAATATGTACGAAAAACCTTCAGCGGCAAATAAGGTTTTCTTGATTCGGCAGTTGGTGAATCTGAAGATGAAAGAAGGCGGCTCGGTGACAGACCATGTGAATGAATTCAACTCAATAATATCAAGATTGATATCTGTTGATATTGGATTCGAAGACGAAGTACAGGCGTTGTTGTTATTATCTTCGTTGCCTGAGAGTTGGTCCGGTACAGTAACAGCAGTTAGCAGTTCAGCCGGAGGTGCTAAGTTGTCATTCGAAGGTATTCGCGACTTAATCCTTGGAGAGGATGTGCGAAGACGGAGTGCCGGAGAATCTTCCAGTAGTCTCCTAAGTACAGAAGACAGAGGAAGAAGGCCCAACAAAGGAGGCGGTGGTAGAGGAAGATCAAAGTCGAGAAAGACAGGTGCTCAGAAAAACAGGACTGATGTTACCTGTTGGAACTGCAAAGAGAATGGTCATTTCAGAAATCAGTGCCCAAAGCCTTCGACAGACAAAGGCAAGAAGGAAGTCAATATGGCAGTAGATTCTGAAGATGATGCCCTCATTTGCTGTGTTGAAAACTCAACAGAATCCTGGATCATGGATTCTGGTGCGTCGTTCCATGCTAGTCATTCCAGAGAAGTAATGCAGAATTTCCGGCAGTACAAAGGAAAGGTCAGACTAGCAGACAACAAGAGCCTGGATATTACAGGTGTTGGGGATGTGGTCCTCAAGACAACTTTAGGAACAGATTGGACTTTGAAGAATGTCAAGTTCATTCCTGACTTGAAGAGGATGTTAATATCCGTGGGGCAGCTTGATGATGAAGGTCACCATGTTACATTTGGTGATCATCAGTGGAAGGTGACAAAGGGGAATTTAGTTGTTGCTAGAGGACAGAAGCGGGGTACACTTTATATGGTGGAAGTTTCTGATGCCGAAGCACACGCTGTTGAAGAAGTTGGGGCATCTACTCTATGGCACCAAAGTCTTGGGCATATGAGTGAGAAGGGAATGAAGATGCTAGTTTCCAAAGGAAGAATACCAGAGCTAAAGACTGTGAAAGTCGATTTTTGTGAGCCATGTGTTCTTGGCAAACAGAAGAAAGTCACTTTCAAGAAGGTGGGGCATCAGCCCAAGTCTGTAAAGCTGGAGCTAGTTCATTCAGATGTCTACGGTCCCACTTCAGTTTCTTCAGTGGGAGGATCCCGATACTATGTCACGTTCATAGACGATTGCACAAGGAAGGTTTGGGTTTATTTCTTGAAGCATAAGTCTGAAGTTTTCAGCACTTTCAAGAAATGGAAAGCTACTGTGGAAAATGAAACAGACTTGAAGATCAAGTGTTTCAGATCAGACAATGGGGGCGAATACAGTAGTAAAGAATTTGTTGATTACTGTGCTGACCAGGGAATCAGAATGCAGAAGACGGTTCCAGAGACACCTCAGCAAAATGGAGTAGCTGAGAGGATGAACCGTACATTGAACGAAAGGGCTAAGAGCATGAGACTGCATGCAGGTTTACCCAAGATGTTCTGGGCAGATTCCGTCAACACAGTCGCGTATCTAATCAACAGAGGACCCTCAGTCCCCATAGGGTTCAAGATTCCAGAAGAGGAATGGCAAGGTCATGAAATTTCTCTCAAACACTTGAAAGTTTTCGGTTGTGTCTCTTATGTCAAAGTTAAAGACTCGGAGAGAGACAAGCTAGAGGCAAAAGCAAGGAAATGCACTTTTATAGGCTATGGGTTGGATGACATGGGGTACCGTTTCTGGGATAACCAAAATAAAAAGGTTATCAGAAGCCGGGATGTGGTGTTCAACGAGAATGTCCTATATAAAGATGAACTTGCAGAGAGCTCAGGCAGAAACAAACAACCAGAGAAAGCAGAAAATCAAGTCGAGTTTGAAGAGATCTCTGAAGATGACGTTGTGAAACCTATCAGTACTCTAGAGATAGGTGAAAGTTCAGGAAGCAGTGGGAGCTCTGATGTATATGGAGATAGTGGGAGCATAGATGACAGTAGTTCAGAAGACGGGGTTGCAGATGATGCAGAGACCTCAACTCCTACTGTTCGTAGATCCACTAGAGTACGAAGACCTCCAGTCAGGTATTCTCCTTCAGCAAATTACTTATTGCTGACAGAGAATGGTGAACCTGAGTCTTATCCAGAGGCCTTAAGGATGAAAGATTCCATACAGTGGAAGAAGGCTATGGAAGACGAATTGAGCTCACTTGACAAGAACCATACTTGGTCCTTAGTCAAGCTCCCAGCAGGGAAGAAAGCACTGCAGAACAAGTGGGTGTTTCGGGTAAAGGATGAGATTGATGGCAGTAAAAGATACAAGGCACGATAAGTGGTCAAGGGGTTCCAACAGAAAAGAGGGGTCGATTATAATGAGATCTTCTCTCCAGTTGTGAAGATGACTACAATCAGAATGGTCTTGGGTATTGTAGCCTCTGAAGATCTCCATCTACAACAACTAGATGTGAAAACAGCTTTTCTCCATGGCGACCTGGAAGAAGAAATCTACATGGTACAACCAGAAGGTTTTCCTACAGTCGGTAAGGAAAATCTGCTGTGTAAACTGAAGAAAAGTCTGTATGGATTGAAGCAGGCTCCAAGACAGTGGTACTTGAAGTTTGATAGCTTCATGCAAAGGAGTGGGTATCGCAGATGTGAGATGGATCACTGCTGTTACTTGAAGAAATTCAGCTCCTCTTACATCATCCTGTTATTGTATGTTGATGACATGTTGATAGCTGGATCCGACATGCAGGAGATCAACAAGCTTAAGAAGCAGTTGTTCAGAGAGTTCGAGATGAAGGACCTAGGGGCTGCTAAGCAGATATTGGGCATGAGCATAGCCAGGAACAGAGTTACCGGTACATTAAAACTTTCGCAAACAAAGTACATCAAGAAAGTTTTAGAAAAGTTCAGCATGGCAGATGCCAAGGCCAGAAGTACACCTTTGGGAAGTCAGTTAAAACTCTCAAAGAAGCAATCCCCAAAGACGGAAGAAGACAGAGAACAGATGGCTAAAGTTCCTTATGCATCTGCAGTTGGTAGTTGTTAGCAGGTTCATGTCAAATCCAGGAAAAGAGCATTGGGAAGGAGTAAAGTGGCTGTTACGCTACTTGAAAGGAACAGCTGAGATTGCCCTATGTTTTAGGAGAAAGGGGGTAGTCTTAGAAGGGTTTGCCGATGCAGATTTGGGTGGATGTGTGGATTCGGGTAAGAGCACAACAGGTTATGTGTTCACAATCGGAGGTACGGCAATCAGTTGGATGTCCAGGTTACAAAAGAGTGTTGCTCTTTCAACCACAGAAGCAGAGTACATGGCTATTGCAGAAGCAGCCAACGAGCTTATATGGTTGAAGAACTTCCTATCAGAACTTGGAATGCAACAGGAGGATTGTGTACTGCATTGTGACAACCAGAGTGCAGTTCACATGGCAAAGAATCCGGTGTTTCACAACAGAACGAAACACATTCAGATGAGGTACCATTTCATTCGAGAGTTAATCAATGATGGAACTTTGAATCTGAAGAAAATCCTTGGAACGAAGAATCCAGCAGATATGTTCACCAAGGTGGTTACCACAGAGAAGTTGAAGTTTTGTATGACTTCAACTAGCCTTCTAGAAGTTTGAAAAGAAGGGATGGCAGGAACGAGAGAGATTGGAAACCCATTGCAAGAATTGGACATCAGATGTTCAAGCCTCCAAGTGGGAGATTGTTGGAAAATGGAGGCTTGTTTTTTAGTCATCAATGGGAGGAAGAAGTTTTTATTCAACAAAGGGAGGAAGATTTTCTTTTTTTTAAACTTGAGGTGTAAATTTACTATATTATATACATTTCAAATGTGTATATATAGGACGTTTTAGTTGAGGAAATTTCACAACAACACAATACAAAACACACAAACACAAGAAACACATAGATAGATATTTGTGAGATAGCCTTTTGTGCAGAGTCCAGTTTGGCAGCCAAAAGTGCGAGTGATATTTTCTTGTGAGTAGTCAGACTACAAGTGCAGTTTAGCCTTGTATGATTGTAGTGTTTTCTTGGTGTTAATAAAACCATCTCTCTCGTTCGCCCGTGGACGTAGGTCGTGATCCCGTGACCGAACCACGTTAAATATTGTGTTTCGATTTTACAGTTTTTTCTTGGTTTGCCGTTATTCTCCATTTTATTTCCGCGTGTTTTACCGGAATCGTTTATCGTTTTTCGGAAGTGCCTAACTTGTTTTGTTATTCCTAACAAAACCATCTCTGCAACCAATTTGGTTAGCCATGGAATGAACCATATCCTTATGCACACCGATACCATACAACTTGCATTTGGAGAGATTGATTTTCAGCCCCGAACAAATATAAAAACATCTCAAGATTCTAAGAAGGTTGGGGATGTTGCTTGTGTTCCACTCACCCAAAAAAATTGTGTCATCAGCAAATTGAAGAATGGAAATCGGGGGACCGTCATTGGGAAGGGTCACGCCTTTAAATAAATTTTTCTCCACTGCTTCTTCCATCATAACTCTAAGACCCTCAGCAGCGATAATGAACAGGAACGGGGACAAGGGGTCTCCTTGGCGTATACCTTTCTCAATATGAAATTGATTAGTCACCGCCCCATTAACCAAGACCGAGATCCGAGGTGTAGAGATACAAGCCATTAAATGCAGATTATGTAATTTTTTTAGAACAGCAGCAATATATTAAAACGCAAGCGGGAAGCTTGCAAAAACAAAATATAACTATAAGATTACAATGAAGAGAATAAACAACTATGAAATAAACTAACTAGAACAATTAAAGAAAGTGTCTTGCAGCATACAACTATGTAATTTTGTTAACTTTCAATATCGTTGCGCCATACAGTCATGGAGTCAGAAATTCCAATGCAGAGATACAAACATATCAGAAATTTAATTTAATATTCCTTCAAAATTGTTTAATATTTAAAGACGTCACTATTTTAGTAATAAAGTCAAAACTTAGAAACATAATCATTAAAAATACATTGGACTAAAACTGCAATATTTTGTCCACATAGGGACATTTTTGTAATTTATGTTAAATTTATTTATAAAACTAAAAAGAAAATTGACAATAAGCTGTTTGTCAAAATGCATTCCACATTGTTTTTGATAAGTTAATTTTATATAATAATATAGTTAGGGCATAAATAAAAATATAAAAAGATGTACAATGAGACTTATGTTTAGGACAATGGAAGAAAACTAAACTTGAAATAACATGATGCCTTTTATTCACCAGGAAATGAAGGTAGCACTTTTTAAGTTTCTAAATAAATAAGTTTATTTACATACCAAAATTTAATAGAGTTAATGACTTTAAAAGATAATGTACAATATTTTGAGTTTACGTTTAACCAACAATGTTCTTTCTATACACATTTAACCAATGAACTTGTTGAATCTGTAATATATTGATATTTTGTTGAACAGATACGACAAATTTAATAGTTAAATATGTACAAAAAACACTGTTGGCTAAATAGTAAATACAAATACAAAAGATAATATGTTACTCTCTTAAATCGTTAACCCTTTCTAATACGCCATCATACTAGATTTTTAAAACAAAAGACAAGAATAAATACCAGATCGGAAGAATACACGGATACTTTACCTTGTTATGCATCGGCCTCATAGTATTTGTATTTTGGATTTGTTGATCACCTTTTCAAGGTCAAGTAAGCTATAATGAGAGACTTCAAATAATATCGAACCCTTGTTTTTACACCTCTTTCAGGAAGTGTTCAATTTTAATAGGAGTCTTGAAGAGCAGTGGGCAAATGTGTTTAACAATAATATTTGGTAGCTTATTTTATTCCTTTCTTATTTTTATTTAACTAGGCATTTGTCATAAAAGTTATTAAGTTTTTCGAAAATGTTCGGTTTTGTCAATCTATAGATTTTATGTCTACTGAAGCCCAAACTTTGTTTGCAAAGCTTTTTTCATCTTTACCCTGAAAATCTACTATCACAGGTTTCCAGTTTATCATGAAATTAATTTCACATAAAAGTCATTAAGTTTGCAATTCTTTACGTTTTTATGCTAAGAATATATATATATATATATATATATATATATATATATATATATATATATATATATATATATATATATATATATATATATATATATATATATATATATATATATATATATATATATATATATATTCAAATGAGGACAATTAAAAGGTTGAGAACACAATGACAGATCTCAATCATTTAATCACAATATCAAGGATTGTAATAATTGTGTTGTTTATGTAAATACTAAATATTTGAGGTATTATTATGCATTTTAAATAATCAGGCAAGGGTATTCTAGGTATTTTCTTATATTTTTTTAATTAACGTTTCCTTAATATTCGTTGTTTAATTTTGGTATTATCTTAGTAGCTACGTTTACGTATTCGTATTCCCTCCGCAATCTCGAACAATCCTCTTTAAAAGTTCATCGATATAGCGAAGAACAAGTCATAGATACTGCAATATAATTTCCAAATCAAAATTCGTCTCGGTAAATAGTGATGGATTCCGAAGAACACAAAGAAGTTCCGTCTGTAAAGAATTCTACATCTCCCGACATTACTAGAGGTAAGCTCTTTTTTCAGATCATCAAAACTCATATTTTTGAATCTTTTAGTCATTAATGATATCAGGTTTAACATGTTAATCTCGATTTTGAGTGTAAAGCATCTGGCATTCCGTTTTTGATAACCCATGTACTTGGTGTATTCAAGTTCGTATTTGTCATTTAAGTATAAAAAAATTTCATCAAATATCTTAATCTATTAAGTCGATGAATTTAGGGTTTAATGTAGGTAATAATTGTATTATAAATTGTTAATATATGATGCTTTGTTAATTTTCGATGAATACAGTCAAATTGGGCAATCTTTTTTCCTAATTCAATTAATACATGATGGATTGTTAATATTCCAGCATGTGTATTCATCAATGATGTATTTTTAGTATTCTAGCCTGTGTATTCATCTATCAATACATTTAATTTATGATGAATTCTGCATATATGATGACTGTATTCATCGATGAATATAGTCTCATTACTAATCCAATAAATAAATGATGGTTTTCTAGTATTCGACCTTGTGAATGCATCGATGAATACATTTATTTTATGATGAACTCTGCATATATGATGACTGAATATAGTATGATGAATTCTGCATATATGTATCCTAAATGTACACAATTTCCACACATACTCAACACAGACAAAGACAATGTGTGTGTGATAAGAAGAAACGATAGTGGCATGTTATAAGAAAAAAACGAAGTGAAGTATGTTGCTATGATTTGGAACTGCTTTTAAGGAAAAAAATGGCAAAAGAGCAACATACTTTAGTATTATTTCCCTTTACTGACATTAGTAATATTTCCCAAAGTATAATGCCTTAGTAGTATTTTCCAAAGTACAATGCCAACGTTTTTTTGAATATTTCCCTTTATTACTTTGCTTTTTGAGTATTTCCCTTGATTGACATGGGCCATTTTGTAAATGATTATCGTTTACTAAGGCATTGTCCTGTAATGATCTTTTTTAAAAAATGGATTTCGAATTTACACCCAAGGGCTAATCTGAAAAACGAGCTTAATACAGTTAATATATGATGAATTATTTATATATTTTGAATTCTTTATATACGATGACTACATTTAAAATTCTCTATTTTAAATCTTATATTCAAGAGTGTTAATCTAGAGGTGTGGTATTTTTAGAATTCACTTTTTGAAGTTTGATATTCAAGATTCATCATGTTTCAGGACAAAACTATTTGATAATTACTTTTTGGTCCATGTTTTCTTTTTATCTCACTTTTTAATACAACTATTTGACCGGTTACAGATAAACATAATCCAAGTCATTAAACTTATGATTATTGTAAATAGTTCAAACTTGTTTTTTTAATAAGAACTTATACTAGTCCATAATCGAATATGTGGTAACTTCTTCATACGAACTTGAAAATTTCACTTCTCAATATAAATGTCTTATTTGATTATTTGATATGTTTTCTTTTTCTAAATATCTTCGATGAATACTCGTATATGCATTGATGAATTATGCATATTCACCGATGGAAATAGGTGAATATTATCATTATATGTTCCTTTTAATTTATAAACATTGTTTTTTTAATGTTTGCATTATACTATAATGTTTTTATTTATGCTTTTACTCAGGAAACAAAAGAGAAAGGATAATAAAAAAGACGGCGTTTAGTAAGTTCTCGAACAGTCCATCTGATCCTCTCTTATTGGATTAATATGATTCAGACCTTGTACATACCAGACCAAAGAAGTTATCCATCATAGAAATTAAATATAATACAACTTTTTGCAAATGTTTTCCTTACTTAACACCTTAATCACATTTTTGTTATTTTGTTTATATAATAATGGTATTAAAACATGCATCTGACATACCGGTTGTCCCAGTTAATGTAAGTTACGAGAAGCGGACGACATTTAGATTAGATAGACCACATAAAAATGTTTTTGTTCAATATGATGATCCAGGTGAGTTGTTTATCATATAAAATAGTTAATTGTATTCATACTTAAGTATTAATCTTTTTATACTCGTTAATTAATATTTTGTTAAAATGAAGATAATGAATTCCAAAAAGCAGAAACACCGATAAAGCTTAAAAAAGGAATAAGTGGACCACCAGTCAACTAAAGTAGATCCAATAAAGGGAATGAGGCAACAAGCAAAAGGCTCTTATTCATCTCCGATTGTCCTCGTGCCTATATCTATTGTAAAGGTCAAGAAGACTAAGCGCGATACTAAAGAATGTATTCCCATGAAGAAAGGTGTATCAGCAAAGGTGATTCTGGAGAAACCTATCATTAAAGTTCACATGTCTCCAAAACCATCGTTTGATACCATTCACAGTTTGAGCGAGTCACAGAAGAAATATCTACGGTCTGTTGGATTGGGAGATATTCTAGATATCACTGTTAATAGCATACCCACCTACCTTGGTTATTACACGGTTTCCAATTTTGATTGTAATAACATGTCGTTGGTTATAAACTGGTCATTTAGAAGTTGATCGGTAGGTTGTTCACGATATGTTTGGCCTTCCTTTGGGTGATATCGACATCACCTCCCTGCCTAACACACCCGCTGATGAGACCACTGTTGAGGAATGGTTGCAACAATTCACTAATGAAAGGGACATTCGCCCTAAAGGGATTCATAAGATGATTATGAGATCATCAGAGGTTGATATACTATTTAAAATTTATTTTTTTTGTTTTGGTATACAACACCCTCGGCCAGTCCATAAGTATGGGCACATGCGATTTTTCCATGTTAAACAAAGTAACAAAAAACTTTGACTTACAAAACCTGGACCGGTGCAACTATATTATTGAATGTGTGAAGCATACAGTAAAGACATGGCAAGAATCAAAAGCAAAATCGTATCTTTATGGCCTCACACTACTTATAGTATGTTTTTTAGAATATCAATTAAATATTACATAAATACGCATTTTATATTTAATTATATATTATTTAACATTCGTTTAAGCTATTATATGATGATCGCGTCCGTTTCGATGACATTGAAATTCAACGAGGGATTCCAGTAATTTTTTTTTGACTGCTGCAAAAATGTGAGCTCGTGAAAACTTGGAATATGAGTTAGTTGGTTTTGGCACCGGTGAATTGCGAGATCCATTTGTTCCAACAATCATAGCAAATGAAGATGATGGCATAGCAGATGGAACAAAAGAGGACACAGTTGAGGTATACATTCATTAATTGTTAGATAAAACTTCATAAATGGTCCCTGTGGTTTCACAGAATATCAACTCTTGTCCCTAACTTTCAAAAACCTCAAGGATAATCCGTGTGGTTACAATTTCCATCGTGATTGGTCCCTCACCTATGCTGAAAGACTATTATACCCTTTTTATTATATTTTTCATTTCTTATTAACTAATTTTATGTTAAAAAAGATAATAGAAATGAAAAACAAGCCCCTCAACCACCCTCCCCTCCACTCCTTTCACACCTTACCACCACCATTACAACCACCATTCACCCCCACTTCCACCGTCCACCACCACCCGTATTTGCAACTTACAGATTATATTAAATCTCCATCTATTATGTTGGAGACGAATAAGACACACCTTTTTTATGTAGTAAACCACGGGAAAGTTGAAACTTTATTACAAGTGGCATTTGGTCGAGCAGTTGGTGGGAATGGATTATGCATTGTTCTTCTTGATGACACCTTGCCTCATGCTTTTCCTGTTTCCACCCAAACCTTGCATAAGAAACACTTATATTCAGGGGATTGGGAGGAGAATGAATCAAATAGTGAAATCATGGTTAATTAAGGGGGGAAATAAGAAACAAATTGTGCTGAGAGGCAATGGATTGACATCAACAGAGATTAACAATATATTGGCAATTTCTAAAATGGCGGCGTCTCTTGATCCGGCAACTTCGTTGGTGAGATGCTCATATTTCGCCTTGAATGCTTCTTGTTGAAACCTCGACAACCATATCCTTTTGTTGTGTTTGTAGATATTCCAAAACCTCCTTGTCTGCTTCTCCCACTCCCCAACTTCCTAATTCGGTCACAGAATTTCATTCGAATTCAATTAAATTGGAATTGCGTATGTAAGGAGAAGATAGAGAGAAATAAGTATATGTTTAGGTATCAGTGGTTGTGGTGATGCTTCGTTGTTGCCTTGCTGGTGGATTTGGGAAATAGTGGTCGGTCAACGACTTTAATCGTAAAGGTCGGCCATGGGTTCAATCGTGAATTGGCAGATTTATCAGTGACATGAAGACCGGAGGTTTTAATTGTTTTTGTTGTCATGTTCTAGCGAAGAGGCAAGGAAGAGGGTGGGGCGGGATAGGGAAGAAGAAGTTGATGGGGACGGTGAACACGATGAGAAGTGGAAACTAATAGAAAAAGGGGTGGGGTAGGTTTATGTCTTCTTTTTAATAAATTAAAGTTAGTTAAGAAAAATATAAAACATATTAAAGAGTGTATTTTAGTCAATTTATGTGGCTTAGAGACCATTCATGGAACAAAATGAAACCACAGGGACTATCCTTGAGGGTTTTGAAAGTTAGGGATGAAAGTTGATATTCTGTGAAACCACATGGACCATTTATGATGTCTTGTGTTATTTTTAATTCCCAGCATTGATGAATACCGTAATTTTTTTATGGATACTATATTCATCGATGAATACAATATTAGTTGGATGCAAATATGCATAAACGTTGAACATTCCTTGATGATTGGTCCTTTGTTTCCAAGATTAGAACTCCTTAACAGAAAAATTATTATGAATATTAATATTCCTTATTTTATAAACCTTTTTCACCGACCAACCATAAAATCCCTACTTTCTGCATTTGTATTAATTTAAGAAAAATTGTAGTCTTTCATCCAACTAATTCAGTAAATGAATAAGAATGCAAAAAGGTTTTAATTAGAATATAAATCTGAATTTGATGACTTCAAATTAGAATATAAATCTAACATTGTAAATGAATAATGTATTCATCGAAGAATACATTACACTTATGTTCGGTATTCATTGATGAATAAATTATTCATTACAATTTTATTCAATTTGCATTGCTTATTTATTGTTTTGTTCGTTATTCATTGATGAATACATTTTTAATAGTTGCTAATTAATACTTGTTAATTTATAACATGTTTGGTATTCATTGATGAATACCTTATCAACTAAGGAATAATCAGTGACAAATATTGACACATTATGTTTTTTCTACTACATTTGTAGTTTACTATTAATATGTACTAACATTAACATGAATCATTGTCTTATTATGGTTTTTCAGTGATTTAACTCGACAATTAGCGACATTTTTCTACTTTCCAGGATTTGAAACGGATGCTTGAAGAAAAAATCAATAGTACGTGTAATAAGTTCTCGAATGATTCAAACATACTTGAATGGCGACGGAAGTTCAAATCCATGTTTCGTGCCGCAAATCCAGAATCATTGCCGCAAATCCAGAATCATTGTCTGACACGAAACATTACACAATACATCAAAATGCATTTTCTACATATTACATGACCCAGAGTATAATGTTAATTTTTTTAAAATTAAATGATATATTGAAACATTACACAATACATACTTACTTTCTTACCTTTGTACAACAGAGAAATTGTGTTTCGGGGAATATATGGTATTACTACACAAGATTTCACATGGAAAGTTATTTCCAGAATTGTGAATTGTTTGGGCATGTTCATGATATTTGGTCTTATTTGTTGAATTTCGAAGAAGAGGCTCGTGCGCCTAATTCACTTCAAAGACTTTTTTGCCTAACCACGTTAATGATAAGTTATTTGTTATAAGTTATAAGTATTTATTTCCGATTAAATACAAAATTATTTCCGATTAAATACAAAATTCAACACTATCTTATTTTATATACTCTAACATTTTTTATTTACATTTTTAACAGAATTCGTATCTGGAAAATCCTGTTTTAAAAGAAGAACAAAAGATAGAACTATTCAAGGACAATTTAATTAAATGCATTGAGGACACAGATTCTCCACTGAGAAGCATATGTTTTGTAAGTTATCCCTTAAACCTTTTAATTAATACACTAACTATTATCCTCTAACCTTTTAACTTTGTGTTTTGTTAAATTCATTTCACTGGCGAATACCGATTATCATTTATACTCTATTCAATGAAAACTACTTTTTAATCATTGATAAATAGTGTATTCATCAATGAATACAAAATTCATTAACTTCAATAAATATTGAAGTCAGATTTATATCCTTCAATTGACTTTGTATTTTTTGCCCAGCTACTACTACCTGTTGTTTGTGATTTTCATATATTCCTTTCTGCAAATTGATATAAGAAATCCGGAGTTTGTAATAGTTGATAACAGTAAAGTTGACCAAGTGATCACTAACAGATACGGAAGCTTGTCAGATATTGTTATAAGTTTCAATATTCTAAAAACTATTTTGTTTTATTTTTTTCATCTTTTTATAGTAATTCTTTACATTATTACAGCTTTAGTACCTTGTAGAGTACATGCGATCTGTTTCACACCCAAAGTGTAAGAACCCGCAAAAGTTGTAAAAAGGTAAAACGGTCTTTTGACATATTATAAGATCATTATGTAAAATAATATGTATATGTGAGATAATAATATAAGAAATAAGAGTTTATGTGAAATTTGGAGTTTTACCGCGTGAATAGTGACATTTGACCAAAAAGGGCAAAATAGTCATTTGATATAGAAATGACCAAAATATTAAGAAAATGTTAAGTTAGTAGTTAATATAACTTGGTTTGTAAAGATGTGAGCTTTTGGACTGCTTTTGAACAAAAGAGAGAAGTTAAAGTGCAAATGTTTTATAAATATTATATATATAAATATATGAGAGTTATTCTCTCATTATTGAGAACTCAGTAGAAGTTTACAGAAGAATCGAGAGAGAGCGAGAGAGAACAAGAGAATAGAAGGATTTCTGGAAGTTCTTGCAAGAAATTGAAGTTAGAATTGAAGGTTCCCAAGTAAACAAGGTAAGAACTTCTACTATTCATCATCTTCTTGGAGTGGAATCTGAAAAATTCGATTTATGAAGTTCATGAAATATTTCCAGAAGTTCATTTCCATCAAATCATACTAAAACATCAAGTAGATACACTTAAATTGTAAAGAGTTATTGAAATTGTGAAATTTTTGCTCAAAAACCTAATTCACGGGTTTACATGATCAAGACTAGTTTTTAAGGTTTTGTTGGGTCCAAATGATCACTTAGGATGTATTAAGACACTCCTAAGTGGTTAATTTCAAAAAGATGGATTTTTAGTGAAAATTATCAAAAACGTGTTTTCAAGGAATTGGAATTGGAATCAGTGATTCCAAGGGTTAAAACCTGATGTAAAGTAAGGGTTTTAGTCATGGAATGATGGTTAAACGATTAAGTTAAGTATTAAGCACTTAATAGATGAAAATAGAGGTCTGCAGCTCAAAAATCGGACTGAAAACCAAGTTTGCAGACAAGGCACGAGTCGTGCCCCTTTTATACTAGCAAAAGCACGAGTCGTGCTTCATGAAATAGCAAGGTACTTTATGCACGAGTCGTGCAACCCATAGAGCAAAAAGAGCACGAGTCGTGCTCTTTGCTGGGCAGCAATCTGTCCAATTTTGAGATTTGAACTCGTTGCTAGACATGTCCGTTTGGTCTATAATTCATACAATAGGATTAAAATGGTATGAAACCACATGGAAAATTGTTAAATTCAGAATACGACCTCGCGGCCGAAAAGTCACTGTAGCATGCAGTGGCTAAATCTCAAGTTAATGTCAAATTTTGATTTTTGAGATTCGAGCTAGGCTTATCCGATTAACTTCAAATTTTGAACATAGGTCTATTATGGCCTAAGATTTCATGGAAAAGTGTCGAAACCAAAATACGACCTCCCATGGGTACTGTAGTAAGATACGTGTATCTCGGGAAAATTTTAAAATTAGTTATTGAAGGTTATACACTTGTTATGACCTGAAGTTGTGTCATATGAGACCCTAGAACTGTAGAGTCAGTTGTATTATGTATTTATATACGTGATACTTGTGTAGGTGGTGCTTCAAACATTGTTGAGCACGGAAAAGGGAAAGGTGTACGAGAAGCCTAGTGACCTATAGCTACACCAAGGTGAGTTTATGTGGACTTTTTGTATATAGTAAAATGATATTTTCAGAAAAGAGATTTCCATATACTTTTGAGTACTAAAGTTGGAAACAGTTTTTAAGTAGCTCTATACAGGGGCTAAGTGTTTTTAAGCAGATTTTAAAGAAGTACAGCTTGTAAAGTGTCACACCCTCAAACCGTATTGGCGGAAACGTTCAAGGGTGGGTGACTTCATGAACAATATCATAACAAAGTTACACAATAGTGAAATCCAAGCAAACAACCATCATTACATAATTGTAAAAGTTACATAGTTCAATGTATCATGTTTCGTTTACAATTACTGATGATAACAAAAATATGCAGAATGACGTCGTAACGTCGCTTCAACCACGCTTGTGGTTTACCCGTTTTAGTTTCCTGAGAATACAAGTAGTTGAAAAAGTGTCAACAATTAAGTTGGTGAGTTCATAAGATTTTTGTATAAGAAATGTCCTTTGTTTGTAAGCAATAGTGTTGAAAACCAAGAAAATCCAATATTTTCTTATAAAAATGTCTAAGTCTTTAAATCTCAAAGACTAAAATGTAGTATGTAAACTGTAGTGTACTTTCGTGGAATTGTGTGTTTCTACGTAAACAATTTATAAAAATATTAATTGATTATTTTCCCATGTGAGATACCATATAACCATACTGTGACTAGTTGGCCTGCTGCGACGTTCTTCAGGCGTCGGAAATGTTAGACATTTGGACACCTCAGACCTGCCGGTCAAGCTGTAGCTAGCAGCTCAGGTGCGGGGTTGTCAAGCCCCGTATAGATCTATACTCAAATATCGCGCTCTCTTACCGAGACTCTGGTTATATAAATGTTCAGGACTTATAGTAGGTACTTATAAAAGTACTGTGAAGATTCATCTCACAAAAATGTATGTATTCCAATCAACTTGTTTACGTACGATTTGTATATAAAACTCTTGTAATCGTCCATTATCATTTTTCCCATGATAATATAGTATAGTAAAATAATTATATATTTTTATATACTTATTTTTATCATGTTTAAATGTCATAATAACCTTTTGTTCATAAACTATTCCAATAATAGTCTATTTTTAGTAATTGCGTCGTAATACCCTTATTTTTGTGAATAATAGTGAAATAACTTGTTCAAAGATTATAAATATTATCTTTTGAGATATTTCACACAAAAATAATATAATATCTTGATTATAACCATTTTTGCTAGAAAATAGTGCATTTACTTATAAAAACGTAGTTTTTACTAGTTTTCGTTTTTATAACGTTTTTATTCAAGATCTAGTATTTTTGTACACTTTATTTGTAGTTTAGTAACTTTTACACAACTTAATATATCAAAGTGTTCATAATACATGGATCTACTCATATTTCATGTCAAAATCATATTTATAACATTTTTGTTCAAGATCTAACATTTTTACACACTTTAATTATAGTCTAGTAACTTTTATACAAGCATATCATGTATCATAGTGAATATCTTACAAGGATCTATCCATATATCATGTTAAAGGTATTTTTACCCAAATACTAACTTTATAAACTTGTGTAAATCAACATATATATCATTTAAACACATATAAACTTGAATAAACAACATATATAGTTAAAGAACTTGTATTCTCCCCCAAAAAGGTTTGAAAATATGAAAATGTAGGGTATGAACTCACCCTTGAAGCGTGCTTTAACTAGAAATAAGGTTGATCTCGAGGGTTTAACGGTAGGAACGAAGATTCAAGCCTTGGAGATCGGAGGACCCTTGGACAAAACAAAAAGATTTGAAAAACACTTGGAAATGGTGACCGGTGGTGGTGGAAGGTGGTGGCCGATGGTGGTTTATGGTGGTGGTGGGTTGTTTGCTGAAAATAGTGAGGGTGGTGGGATGGTGATGGTGAGCCGTGAGTTAGAGATGGAGAGATTGGAGAGTTTTCTTGTTATAAATTAGTTCTTTATATATTAAAGGAATGTATGGTGTTTTGATTTTATTATAATATTTTTAGGATTCCTAAGCTATTTCTAGGAGTATGACCCTCAACATGATGGTGAGTTTGGATGTACAGGCTGCCGATTTGTAGAGAGCAAGAGAGATTTGAGTGTTTGAAAAAGTTATGCCCCATTTTTTTAATATAATTAGTTTATGAATTAAGTTTTGTAGCTATGTAATCATTAACTTGTCATAGCCTTTTAGGAGTATGGTTGTAAGTTGAGAGTGAATTAAAGCTGCCGATGGGAGGGTAGGGGGGGTGGGGTAGGATAGTTTTTATAAAATAGCAATATACTTTATAAAAATAAGTGATTTTTATAAAATAGTATGACGTTTTAGTGAAATTTTGTGAGATTTTTGACGAAACGAAGTTCTAAATAATTATTTTGTATAAAAACATTGCCAAACATTTATTTTGATTGAATCATGACTCGTTGGGTGCCGGAATACGCGTTTAAGCGCGGTATTCTTCCGATTTCGCGATTTTCGGCATTTTACCGGAAAATGCATTTAGCTTTGAAATTAAATACTAGATATTATTACGTTACTTATCATATGAATCGTTATTTCATATTTGATGTTTAAGGCACCTCATTTTGTATTTTGGTTCCAAACCCTGTGTACATTTATCCGTTCACAGCGATTTAGTGGTTGTAATTTCCACGTACGAACTCCGTTTTTGACGTTCTATATATCCACAGTTTCGTATTTATGAGTGGATCGTTTTATGAATATTATTATTCTCAAAATAATAATTGTACGATTATCGAATTTTTACGCTACAGTAGTCTGTTGTCCGTATTTTCGATTTTTAACCGATAATTGTTTTGATTTAGCATACGTAATACTATAATATTAATAATTCAACGCAAAAGTTATGGAAAATAACTTTTCAACATATAGATTAACATATGCTTCGTTTGAATACAGTTGACTTTTGTTGACCAAAATTTACAATTGTCACATAAAGTATTTTGGAAGTAGCTCCGTGTGTGAGCTAAAGCTATGGAAGTTAGTTTTAAAAGTATTTTTTTTATTAAGAGTTAAGAAGTTCATGAGTTTGAGTCTATTATAAATTGTGTCCCTTTTTGACCAATTTGAGATGAAATGAAGAAAGTAAATAGATAAGAACTAAAGCAAAGAAAGTAATAAGAGTCAGTTGTCCGGACTAGGATGACCCACATAATCGGGAGATCTGAAGACACTACTGGGGTGGTACCTCCCTTCGCGAAGTAGTTGTCTAGCTTAGCATAACCTTGTGATTGGATCTGTTCCAAGTCACGAAGGGAAGACAGAGATAGCATAACCTTGAGGGTAGATCTGTTCTGTCCCGCGAAGGGGAATTAGTAAAATGAATTAAACTAAAATAATTCATAAGTTTCAGTTGGTCATTAGTAAATGAGAAAGAAAGCAGTTTTAAGAAAGAAAGCAGTTTTAAAGAAAGAAATCAGTAGTTTTCTTAGAAAAAAAAAGTATTTTGAGATTTGTTATGAAAATAAGTTTTAAGTAGTTTAATTGTTTATAATTCAGGTTTTGAGCAGAATTGTTTTGGGTCTAAAACCCATATTACTCACGAGGCTTATGTCTCACGTTATTTTTAAATGCTATGTACTTAGGTGAAAGGAGCAGGAGTGGAAGTTGGGACCGGTGTGTATACAGTAAGTTTAAATTATGGTTTTCTGTATTGAGTCTGTAATACCCCTTGAGAATAAGTTTGAAAAAAAAACTAAGTGACTTTTTCATAGTCACGCCTTGTAAGATATTTGTATTATAAACTGTACTAAATCACGGTTTGAGAAAGGGGTGTTATAGTTTTGGTATCAGAGCCATAGTTTAAGCGAATTAGGTTGGAATACCATCATAGGCTTAAACTAGCAAGAGTAGTAGTAAGGTGCCTTAGTAATATAGAGGTACACTTAGACTTATAGAAGTTATAGAGTGAGTATGACTGCTATAAAAGAGCAGTCAAGATAAGGAGATAATATGCTACCGCTTACGAAATACTATATAGAAATGTGTATTAAACAGAAAATTTTGTTTATCTATATAGTAATGGAAGGAGGAAGACAGACACCATCAGCTGACAGGGGTAAGGGCAGTCACACTTCTTCAAGAGGAAGTGGACCCGGACATGTTATTCGAAATCATGGGGCTAAGCCAAACCCACCACAACAACCTGTCACCATGGAAGCCATTCAGTATCTGATAAATAATTTACGAAATGAGCTGAAGCAAGATGTGAATAACATAATCGATAGCCGAATGGGTGAACCCAGTGCCCATTCCTCGCAAGAAGTCTCTAAAAAGACGACTGAAGAATAAGCTAGTGGAGAAAACAGGAAGAAGGAGAAGGGCTATTCCTTTAAGTCCTTCATGGCTTGTAAACCGCCAGAATACCACGGCAGTTTTGAGCCAAAGGTGACAATGAGATGGATTCGGGAAATCGAACAGGTGATGCAAGCTAGCAAGTGTGGTGAAGAAGACCAAGTCAACTATGCTTCCCGACAATTGAAAGACGATGCTTTAGTATGGTAGAACACCAAGTATGAAAGCTTGGGAAAAGACGTTATTTATGGCTGGTCATGGGCCGAATTTGTCTCATGTCTTAAGGATAAATTCTGTCCCACAAGAGATTTGGAGAAGATGAACGAAGATTTTCTGATGATAAAGAAAGGAGACTCGTCGATTGACGAATATACGAAGAGGTTTTGTGACATGCTGCCTTTTGTGGGGGAATCTTATCCCTCTGAGCGGTCCCGAATTAACCGTTATGTTCGGGGGTTACCATGGAATTATGTGTTAGAAGTGAAGAAAGCTGATACTTTAGACGGTGCTATAATTGCTGCCCGAAACGTGGAAGATGTTGGAAAGCGCCGAAATGATGAAAGACCAAGTTTCAACGACAAAAGGAAGACAGTGAGTAGCAGCGAGAATTCAAAGAAGAAAGGGAAAACAAGTGTGGGTCAGACTCGACAGGGGAATGTAAAGAAGCATGAGAAATGTGGAAGAGAACACAGCGGAGAGTGGCGAGCAGGGTCTAATACCTGCTTTAATTGTGGCGGATTTGGTCACAAGATGAAAGATTGCAAAGCGAGGAAAGCCAGTGAATTTCGTGTCACCAGATTGGGCATTACAGTTCCAACTGCCCAAACAAAGGAGGAGAGACCGTGGTGTCCATAGCTCAAAAGAAGTCGGAGCCACAAAAAGTGAAGACTCGAGCCTTCCAGATTACTCGAGAGGAGGCAAGGGAGACGCACGATGTTGTCTCAGGTATACTATTGATTAACTTGATACCCGCGTATGTGTTGTTTGACTCTGGTTCTACGTACTCGTTCGTGTCCCATGAATTCGGAGCCAGATTGAGTGTACCATTAGAATTGCTAGACATGATCTTTGAAGTGGAAGTAGCAGATGGAAAGTTTGTCGAAGTTCAGCACATGTACCGAGATTGTGAACTTGATATCAATGGCAAGAAGTTTCAACTTAATCTTCTTCCCATTGGACTTAAGTCTTTCGATGTGATAATTGGGATGGATTGGCTTGGTGCCAATGACGTGAAGATAGCGTGTGGGCAGAAGAGGGTGTCTGTTAAAACCCTAGGAGCTAAAGTGTACGTGTATGGAGAAAGAAGAAAGCATGTGCCATGTCTCATTAGTGTGGCAAAAGCCCGAAGATGTATCAGGAAAGGGTGTGTATCTTTCCTGACTTATGTGATGACTGAAGATAAAGTAAAGCAGACGTATAAAGACATAGAAGTAGTAAAAGAATTTCCGAAAGTTTTCCCAGATGAGTTACCGGGATTGCCACCAGAAAGGCAAGTTGAATTTGGAATAGATCTTGTTCCAGGAGTTTCCCCAGTAGCACGAGCACCGTATCGGTTAGCACCAACAGAGATGCGGGAATTAATGTCCCAGTTACAGGAGTTACTAGATAAAGGCTTTATCAGGCCTAGTTCCTCTCCGTGGGGTGCTCCAGTTCTATTTGTAAAGAAGAAAGATGGATCAATGCGTATGTGCATTGATTATAGAGAATTAAACAAGATTACTATCAAGAACCGTTACCCGTTGCCCAAAATAGACGATTTGTTCGATCAGTTACAAGGTGCAGATTATTTTTCAAAGATTGATTTGAGATCCGAATATCACCAAGTCAGGGTGAAGGAGAGTGGTGTGGAGAAGACAGCATTCCGTACTCGATACGGGCATTACGAGTTCCTAGTGATGCCATTCAGTCTTACCAATGCCCCAGCAGTTTTTATGGACTTAATGAATCGGGTCTGTAAACCATTCCTAGACCGATTTGTTATAGTGTTCATCGATGACATACTGATATACTCAAAGAATAGAGAAGAGCATGCGAGCCACCTACAGATAGTGCTTGAGACTTTGAAGCGAGAACAGCTGTATGCAAAGTTCTCCAAGTGAGAGTTTTGGATGCGAGAAGTGCAATTCCTTGGACATGTAGTTTCTATCCAGGGTATAAAAGTTGACCCGTCAAAGGTTGAAGCAGTGATGAAATGGGAGCCACCCAAAACGCCAACAGAAGTCAGAAGTTTTCTCGGACTTGCCGGGTATTACCGGTGATTTATTCAAGATCTCTCCCGTATAGCAGTGCCACTTACACGACTAACCCGGAAAGAAGAGAAATTCAGATGGCAAGAAGAACAAGAAAGAGCCTTTGTTACATTAAAAGAGAAGTTGTGTAATGCACCTGTCCTTACGTTACCAGATGGGACAGAAGATTTCGAAGTGTACAGCGATGCCTCGCATCGGGGGCTTGGCTGTGTGTTGATGCAGAGAGGGAAGGTTATAGCATACGCTTCCAGACAGTTGAAAGACCCAGAAACAAAGTACAGAACCCATGATTTAGAGCTTGTAGCGATCGTATTTGCCTTGAAGATTTGGAGACATTACTTGTATGGTACAAAGTGCAAGCTATTCACTGATCACAAGAGTTTGCAGTATGTGTTCACTCAAAAAGAGTTGAACATGAGACAGAGAAGATGGCTAGAGTTAATCAGTGACTATGATTGCGAAATTGTATACCATCCAGGTAAAGCAAATGTAGTAGCAGATGCATTGAGTAGAAAAGTTCCTGAGAAAAGAATCAAGGCAAGATCGATGCGAATAGAATTGGTGTCCAGTATTATAGAGCAGATTGGAGCAGCCCAGCAAAAAGTTGAAGAAAGTGGAGAATTGAAAGATGAGAAACTAGGAAAAGACATGCAGTTTGAGACCAATAGTCAAGGATTGAAGACTTTTAGAAACCGCATTTGGGTACCGAAAGCAGGAGGTTTGAGGAAGCTGATTTTAGAAGAGTCGCACAAGACAAAGTATTCCATACATCCAGGGTGTACCAAGACTTATCAAGATCTAAAAAGACAGTATTGGTGGCCTGGAATGAAGAAGAGGATAGCTAAGTACATCTCCAAGTGTGTCGTCTGTGCACAAGTCAAGGCGGAACATCAAGTCCCGCATGGAGATGCTCAGTCATTGCACATTCCAGCCGGAAAGTGAGAAGATGTAACCATGGATTTCATTGTGGGGCTACCGAGAACGAGAAGAGGATATGATAGCATATGGGTCATAGTGGACCGGTTGACTAAGAGTGCACTGTTTCTAGCCATAAAAGAAACTACTCCATTGGAGAAGTTAGCCCAGTTATACATAGATGAAGTGTTAAGACGATATGGTGCACCGTTGTCCATCGTGTCATACAGAGACCCGAGATTTACCTCTAACTTTTGGGGAGCCTTACAAGAGAAAATGCGGACGAGAATTCAGCTAAGTACAGCGTATCATCCACAAACGGATGGTCAGAGTGAACGAACAATTCAGACAGTAGAAGACATGCTACGATCATGCGTGATGGATTTTGGAGGCAGTTGGGATGAACACCTGCCTTTAGTGGAGTTTACATATAACAATAGCTACCATTCTAGCATCAAAATGCCTTCGAGGCATTGTATGGTAGGAAGTGTAGAACCCCTTTATGCTGGCTAGAGGCGGGTGAGACTAAACTTACAGGACCAGAGATTGTTAGAGTGACCAATGAGAAGATTGGAGTGATTCAAGCTAACATGAAAGCAGCACAAGACCGACAAAAGAGTTACTCCAATCTAAAGAAACGACCTTATGATCTGCAAAAAGGTGACTTAGTGATGATAAAAGTGTCGCCATGGAAGGGCATAGTCAGATTTGGCAAGAGAGGAAAGCTGAGTCCAAGATACATTGGACCTTTTTCGAATTCTGAAGAGGGTTGGGTTACAAGCGTTCAAGCTGGAGTTACAGCCAGAACTCAGTGGAATACATGATACCTTTCATGTATGCTACCTGAAAAAGTATTTTGGAAAAGAAGAGCTAGTTATACCTTATACAGACTTAAGGGTAGAGACTCCTAGCAGATTGATTGAAGAACCCGAAGCGATTCTAGAAATGCAGACCAAGAAGCTAAGGAATAAGGAGATTGACCTTGTACTAGTCAAGTGGAAGCATCCGTTAGGGTCAAACCTGACTTGGGAGACATTGGAAGAAATGAAGAGAAGATATCCAGATTTCACTGACTACGAAAAGATTCCGAGGACGGAATCCGCTTAAGGAGGGGTGACTGTAAGAACCCGCAAAAGTTGTAAAAGGGTAAAACGGTCTTTTGACATATTATAAGATCATTATGTAAAATAATATGTATCTGTGAGATAATAATATAAGAAATAAGAGTTTATGTGAAATTTGGAGTTTTACCGCGTGAATAGTGAAATTTGACAAAAATGGAAAAATAGTCATTTGACATAGAAATGACCAAAATGTCAAGAAAATGTTAAGTTAGTAGTTAATATAACTTGGTTTGTAAAGATGTGAGCTTTTGGACCACTTTTGAACAAAAGAGAGAAGTTACGGGCTAAAGTGCAAATGTTTTATAAATATTATATATATAAATATATGAGAGTTATTCTCTCATTATTGAGAACTCAGTAGAAGTTTACAGAAGAATCGAGAGAGAGCGAGAGAGAACAAGAGAATAGAAGGATTTCTGGAAGTTCTTGCAAGAAATTGAAGTTAGAATTGAAGGTTCCCAAGTAAACAAGGTAAGAACTTCTACTATTCATCATCTTCTTGGAGTGGAATCTGGAAAAATTCGATTTATGAAGTTCATGAAATATTTCCAGAAGTTCATTTCCATCAAATCATACTAAAACATCAAGTAGATACACTTAAATTGTAAAGAGTTATTGAAATTGTGAAATTTTTGCTCAAAAACCTAATTCACGGGTTTACATGATCAAGACTAGTTTTTAAGGTTTTGTTGGGTCCAAATGATCACTTAGGATGTATTAAGACACTCCTAAGTGGTTAATTTCAAAAAGATGGATTTTTAGTGAAAATTATCAAAAACGTGTTTTCAAGGAATTGGAATTGGAATCAGTGATTCCAAGGGTTAAAACCTGATGTAAAGTAAGGGTTTTAGTCATGGAATGATGGTTAAACGATTAAGTTAAGTATTAAGCACTTAATAGATGAAAATAGAGGTCTGCAGCTCAAAAATCGGACTGAAAACCAAGTCTGCAGACAAGGCACGAGTCGTGCCCCTTTTATACTAGCAAAAGCACGAGTCGTGCTTCATGAAATAGCAAGGTACTTTATGCACGAGTCGTGCAACCCATAGAGCAAAAAGAGCACGAGTCGTGCTCTTTGCTGGGCAGCAATCTGTCCAATTTTGAGATTTGAACTCGTTGCTAGACATGTCCGTTTGGTCTATAATTCATACAATAGGATTAAAATGGTATGAAACCACATGGAAAATTGTTAAATTCAGAATACGACCTCGCGGCCGAAAAGTCACTGTAGCATGCAGTGGCTAAATCTCAAGTTAATGTCAAATTTTGATTTTTGAGATTCGAGCTAGGCTTATCCGATTAACTTCAAATTTTGAACATAGGTCTATTATGGCCTAAGATTTCATGGAAAAGTGTCGAAACCAAAATACGACCTCCCATGGGTACTGTAGTAAGATACGTGTATCTCGGGAAAATTTTAAAATTAGTTATTGAAGGTTATACACTTGTTATGACCTGAAGTTGTGTCATATGAGACCCTAGAACTGTAGAGTCAGTTGTATTATGTATTTATATACGTGATACTTGTGTAGGTGGTGCTTCAAACATTGTTGAGCACGGAAAAGGGAAAGGTGTACGAGAAGCCTAGTGACTTATAGCTACACCAAGGTGAGTTTATGTGGACTTTTTGTACATAGCAAAATGATATTTTCAGAAAAGAGATTTCCATATACTTTTGAGTACTAAAGTTGGAAACAGTTTTTAAGTAGCTCTATACAGAGGCTAAGTGTTTTTAAGCAGATTTTAAAGAAGTACAGCTTGTAAAGTATTTTGAAAGTAGCTCCGTGTGTGAGCTAAAGCTATGGAAGTTAGTTTTAAAAGTATTTTTTTTATTAAGAGTTAAGAAGTTCATGAGTTTGAGTCTATTATATATTGTGTCCCTTTTTGACCATTTTGAGATGAAATGAAGAAAGTAAAGAGATAAGAACTAAAGCAAAGAAACTAATAAGAGTCAGTTGTCCGGACTAGGATCACCCACATAATCGGGAGATCTGAAGACACTACTGGGGTGGTACCTCCCTTCGCGAAGTAGTTGTCTAGCTTAGCTTAACCTTGTGATTGGATTCATTCCAAGTCACGAAGGGAAGACAGAGATAGCATAACCTTGCGGGTAGATCTGTTCTGTCCCGCGAAGGGGAGTTAGTAAAATGAATTAAACTAAAATAATTCATGAGTTTCAGTTGGTCATTAGTAAATGAGAAAGAAAGCAGTTTTAAGAAAGAAAGCAGTTTTAAAGAAAGAAATCAGTTTTAAGAAAGAAAACAGTTTTGAGGAAAGAAGCAGTTTTCTTAGAAAAAAAAAAGTATTTTAAGATTTGTTATGAAAATAAGTTTTAAGTAGTTTACTTGTTTATAATTCAGGTTTTGAGCAGAAATGTTTTGGGTCTAAAACCCATATTACTCACGAGGCTTATGTCTCACGTATTATTTTTAAATGCTATGTACTTAGGTGAAAGGAGCAGGAGTGGAAGTTGGGACCAGTGTGTATACAGTAAGTTTAAATTATGGTTTTCTTTATTGAGTCTGTAATACCCCTTGAGAATAAGTTTGAAAAAAAAAACACTAAGTGACTTTTTCATAGTCACGCCTTGTAAGATATTTGTATTATAAACTGTACTAAATCACGGTTTGAGAAAGGGGTGTTACACAAAGGCTGAAGAGTTGTCAATTGTTCACCTGTATAGGCTTGACATGTATTGGCGCACATTAGAAAACCACACTATGCTGATTGTGGTATTTTCACCACGCGACATATGGAAACGTACATGGGTTCTAGTGTTAAAGATTTCAAAACTGGATTCAAGAAAGAGTTGTCAATTGTTCACGTGTATAGGCTTGACATGTTACTAAAATACTTATGTCTGATTACAACATGTGCAAGGATGTTGTTGTGACCGAAGCAGCTGAATTTCAGAAGTGAACTGCAAGGCAACGTAAGAAAATTCTGGGAGATGCTGAATTGCAAATTCATGAAAGATTGAAACGTTTTAGTTAGAACAATTTTTTGTTATTTATTAAACGGATGATCTTTTATTTTGAAACATTTATCTTTGAAATGTTTTAATTATACTGAAGCGACGTTTTATTTAGTTTGATATTCACTGGAAAATACATTTGATATTCAGAAAGTGGTTTATTAATTGTTAAAATGCGATGAAAGTATTCATCGATGAATACAATTTATAATTATTAATGCATTAGTTTTATATGTTTATACTACTTCATCAATAAATACAGTCAAATTAGGATGACTATTTTTATAAAAATAATCAAGACAGAAAAAGACAGTCTTTTTGGGCATGTTATTGATTTTTAATACAACTTTTTAACTGTATTGCAAGTATTTTTGTTGAATTTGGGTACGTTCTTGGTTTTTACGTAACCATGTATGTATTCTTCGATGAATACATTTAGTATATGATGAATTGGTAATAATGGATACTGTACTCATTGAAGAATACATTTAATATGTAATATGAGACCAAATTTGGATGATAGTTTCTTTATAAATAATCAAGATAGACAAAGACAGTCTTTTTAGGCATGTTCTTGATTTTTAGTACAACTTCCTTGTTAGGTTTTATATACCCTAGATTCACTAATCATGACAGCGGAAAACATACAAAATTCTAAGGCTAGTAACAATTACTAAAAACCTATAAGGAAGCTACTTAATAATAATTTACAACTACAAGAGGGTTTAAGATTACCAACCTTTAGCAAAACCAATTTTCTTGAAGAACACTCTTGAGGATACAATCCAAAGCCAAGGAAGGGAGTACATAAATTAGAGTACCTCTAATTGTTCACACTCAAAAGTCCAAATTATTAGGTTAATTTGGTTAATTAATAAAGCTCGCTATAAAACCCTAGAGAGGGATTATAGATTCTGCTAAGAGAGAAGAGAAAACTCCAAGTCTCAGAGACCTCTAGGAGTGGGACGAAAATAATGAGGGCCATGTAGGGGTATTTATAACTTGTAAGGGTGTTTAGAGATAAACCTTATTTGAATTTAAACTGGATAAAGGATAATTAGTTAGTTATACATTGCCCAACTATTGAACAATTAATATTTAGTCCCTGCACTTTTAATTAATCCCAAATTAATTTAAATTAATTCCAATGAATTCTAATTAATTCCAAACTAGTTTCTAATTAATTTATCATCACATAATTAATTAATAAACTATTTATTCTCTCTTTCAAATAACTCTAATATCATTTGAACTACCGAAGGCAACCCAAAAAGGACCCTGCTATTAATGGAAAATCCTTACCAATTAGTTATGACCTTAGATACTATTCCAAGATTCCTATCTCAATAGAGTATCCATCTATGAATAAAGTATCCATCATTTGGACTACTAAGGGCAACCCAAAAAGGGCTTGTTGTTGATTTTTGCGTAAACATGCATGTATTCGTGTATGAATACAATATCCATATGATGAATCGGTAATGATGGATATACAGTTAATGTATGAATTGCATGTCTACCTTTGTATTTGGTAGATCACGTAAATTTTCTTGGTACACTACGTTTAAAGTAAATTCGTTATCCATTAAATATCATTTATACTATATAATTTAAGTTATACATTTTTTTTATTGAAACTCTCATATAAACTAATAATCAATTTACAAAAAAGTACGTTTTTAATAAGCAGTACGAGACCAAACCTGTATGCACCAAAAAGCTGTTAGGTATTCATTAATGAATATACGATGAATTGGGACTAAAGATTTATATTACATAATACATGCAATACATAAGAAAATACCATTACAAATAAAAAAATGTATATTGCATGTCTACCTTTGTATTCGGTAGATCATATAAATTTTCTTGGTACACTACGTTTAAAGTAAAATCGTTATAGATTAAATATCATTTTTACTATATAAGTTAACTTATAGATTTTTTTATTGAAATTCTTGTATAAACTAATAATCAATTTACAAATAAAAACGTTTTTAATAACCAATCAGAGACTAAATCTGTATGCACCAAATCTGTATGTTTTAACTAAAATATGTAATAAAGTTGTTTTTCTACCAAGTTGACCGGTCGTTATAAATCTTTAGTCCCAATTTGTCCAATTGATCACATGAATTAGTGTAAACATATAAAATGACACATTTATAAATATAAAATGTATTCATCAATGAATACTTTGATAACTATGCAAGTCACAATGATGACTACAAAGTGTATTTATTAATGAATTGATAAATCAAAGATTGTAATACCATACAAAATATATGCTGAATGTCGCAAAAGATAAATCGTCTAAATAAAATAAACCACAAATTGTGACATTGTCTAATTTTATTTATCTTTTAATGCTTAATCTCTTGCAATTCTCTCGGGACAAGTTCGCCAATTGTGATTGATGTATTTGTTACACCCGCTACACGTTCTTGTTTTCGATTTATAAGACAATTATGTTTTCTCACTTGCACTGGCTATCATTTTTTTAGTCCCACAACCTTTATTTCGTATTGCCTGTGGTACACGTATTTCAATTTTTTTAGGCATTGTTACACCCAATAGTTGTGATGGCGATTCATCTTCGAATTTTTTCCTCAATTCATGAGTCATTTCAACAAATTCCACCAATTTTTCTTTATTTAATTTTGCGTTGCAAATGCAATACTCTGTGTATTCTGGTATGCTTCTGTTAGTAGTTTACCAATTTCGCCTTCTGCACCGAAACAACCATGTTTACTCAAAAGACAATGCGTTGCAATTACATCTCTTCACCATCTCTTAAGAATATATTGCTCAGGAATTTTCTCAATACAATTATTTTTCAAAACTGCGAATACGTGTCGGCACAATATTCCCATTCGCATAAAATATTCACATGAATATTGGACATCCAATGTTGATAAATTGATATCCACCTGCATCAACATCACCAGGTAAATACGGTTAAATCTTTTTGCATATATTTTTTGGCTGAATATTCATCTATAAATACTTAAAAAAAATAATGAATAGAAGGTAACATTACAAGACGTTTTCACATCCTTAGTTTTATTCAAATGATTAAGCATAACTATCTGCAATCCATCAACGAATTGCACACTCTCTAACGAGCAATTCCAAGTTCCTTTATATATTTCTTTCTGAAGTTGTAAGAACATTTTGTATGTATATATACTTCTGCCGCATTTTTTTTCTAAACCAGTTGACATCTTCATTTTAGGGTTAGCCTTTCTCGTTGAATGTTCTCGACCGCGTTGATTATGTCGTTGTTTTTCTAGTGCGGTGCCATAGTTCATCATAAAGTATATTAGAAAATTCACATGGTGAGAAAATTTATTAAAAAAGGAATTCGTACTTTCTTACCTCGAAGTTGTTTTCATCAGATTATGCATTCGGATGTCCTTAAAATAGGCCGGTATCCAAGATTTATGATGCTCGTACATATTTTTGAACCACCTTTTTTCATCGAGTTTAAACTCATTTATAAGTAAGATCCACTCTTTTTCAAAAACTTTAGTATCCATAAGTACACATTCCAGAACAATTTGTTGAATCTCTTCCTGAAATTCGTATTCTTCAAAAAATCTTGAGTCACCTAAATAAAACAATAAAATAATTAATAATTACTGATTATCAACATATTGAAAAATGATTGAATTTTTTAAATACCTTGGCTTGTAATTTCTTCATTATATGCCACATACACCATCGATGTTTAGACTCGGGGAGTATGGCTTCGACGGCTTGTTTAATAGCCGCATCATGGTCTGTTAAGACCAATTTCGGCTGCTTTCGATGTGCTCATAAGAAAGCCTCAAGCAACCATTTATATGATCCAATAGTCTCGTTGCTTAAAAGCCTAGCTCCTACATTAATAGAGCATTTGTGGTTGTCTATTGTTGTGAATGGCACAAAAATCATTACGTACCTGAAAATAAAAAGGAAAACAAATGTTTTCATCAATGAATAACATACAACAAATTCTTTGTAGTAGACCTTATATGTTTCGTCTGCCTAGAACATTGAATGTAGTACACTGTCAACACATTTATATTCGAAAGTGTAATTATTTAAATTTTCATTTCTCATATTCATTTTTTCTACTAACATTTGTGCGTCCGTATCTCTAATAATGTTTCCCATCTTCCTTCTACAATTTTTGTAATCTATTACATCTCGTCCAACAATTTTGTATCCACCTTTTAAACAAGCTTGTAACCCATGTGACGTTGTCGCACCGATGTTTGTAGTTGATGTCCTTACTAAAAATTCTTTTTCTTTATAAGTTAACTTCCTCGCCTTTTTGAGTACTTATGATCCTCTTTTTTATAAAGTGGATGGTTATGCAACTCTTTAAAATCTTCAATTTTGAATACACGTGTTTCGGGATGATCTCGCTTAAACTTTATTATTGTCTTACAGTCTGTAATAATGAAGTTTGAATTCCTTTTGTTCCTTCCGCATCCTTCTGTATCTATACTGTCTGTCTACTGATCTATTAGGTATCTTACCGGTTCGGTTGCATACTACCCACTTTAACTTGATGGCATCATCACCAAATCTTCTTGTCGTGTACAACCTTGTAGAGAAACCTGCCTTTTCTGCGTATCTTTCATACATTTTAATTGCATTTTCTAATAAATCAAAAGTTGCATTTAACTTAGGCATAAATTCATATGGTACGATTGGTTTCCATAATTTGTCGTTTCCATAATTTGTCGTTTCCATCGGTTGAATCCACTTCAATACTATTGTACGACTCATTTGTTGAATCCTCATCATCAAATTCTAAAAAAAACATAAAAAAATATTAAATTTTTCATTGAATACTACATTATTATCATTGATGAATACGGATAAAGATTAACATAAAAAAACAAAATAATATAAATTTTAAGTCATTGATGCATACACCATTATCATTGATGAATACACTTAAATATTAACATTAAAATAAAAACAAAGAATTTATAGTATACTAATATTCAATGATGAATACACATAAATATCATTGATGACTGTATTCATCAATGAATACAGTTACTATATGCACCAAATCTGTATGTTTAACAAACTAATAATAAATTTACAAAAAAATAAATATATATGTCATACAGTTAATACAGTTATTCAAATTCTCATATAAACTAATAATCAGTTTACAAAAAAAAAAACGTTTTTAATAAGCAATTCAAGAGCAAATTTGTATGCACCAAATCTGTATGTTTTACCTAAAACATGTAATAAAGTTGTTTTTTTTTACCAATTTAACCATTCGTTAAAAATCTTTAGTCCCAAATTGTCCAATTGATCACATAAATTAGTATAAACATATAAAATGATGCATGTATGAATACATATTGTATTCATCGATGAATACTTTTATCATATATTAACCCTTCATAATTTAGAAACTAACAATTGAGAACTGTTTTTAAAATTTTTTTTTAACAAAGAACACACTAATATCAAAATTCAGTGAAAAATATTTTCTTATTTTCATACCCCATATTATATAGCGTATATTCATCGATGAATGCAGTCACCAAATACCAACAATTGAAGACATCGATGAATAGGCATATTCATTGATGAATATTTTCGTAATTTCATAATTCATATTCTATAACGTGTATTCATTGATGAATACATTTATTTTAAAGCCAATATCGAACGTGTATTCATTGATGAATACATTTATTTTAAAGCCAATATCGACTGCTTTTTAACAAAATTCAGTGACGAATTTTAAGAAAAACAAAGAAAAAAACCCACCGAATTCAGGTTTTTTACAGGACACATAAAAAACGAATACATCGTATACTCATTGACGAATATTCAAGAGAGACTGTCTTTGGGATGCTATAAGAAAAAATTGGTTTCGACTGTTATTTTACTAAATTCAGTGACGAATTTAAAAAAAACAACTAAATTCAGAATATCAATATTGATGGCAATCTTGTACCCAATTTCACGTATTATAAAAAAATCAGAATCTTACCTTCACATTCGTATTCGTCTTCTTTGCTTGAACTAGATTCATTATCACTATATTCATTCTCTAAGCTTTCAATCGACATATTATCGAAATCATCTTCATTGTTATTGTAGAAAGCTTCATTCTCCATCGTGATCACAAGGAAAAAAATTCG